>CAIGQV010019951.1:1322177-1378171 GCA_903798115.1 Danio jaintianensis | reverse complement strand
ATAATATAATATAATATAATATAATATAATATAATATAATATAATATGTATTTTATGCCAGTGGCCAGTCCCCTGGAGCAGAAGGCCTATTGACCACCTCTGTACACACTGCTCTCTGGTTTTTGGAATTCGCTTTACATTTTTAAAGTAACTACACAGAGTTTTAGTTTGTTTATATTAAATTTATTAGTTTGTATTATTCACTTTTTATTTGGATTTTGTTTTAATTTGCAGAAAAGATTTTATTTTGTAAAAAAAAAAAATTGTGTGCAGCATCTGAGAAAAAATGAAAGGGCTCTTGTTCACCTTAATTTTGTCTCAAATAATTTTGTAAAAAAATCATGAATCGTGAGATTAGTATCGTGAATCGTATCGCATTGTGAGTCAGGTGAATCATTACATCCCTAACAATTACATCAACATACCCCAACCCACCGCTTTAACCGTTTAACATATCCATTACAAGTATCAATTACACTGAACATTGTAAAGAGAAAAAAACAAATAAACAAATCAGATCATAATTATACATGTTTTTGGGAGTGTGTTCCCTACTTTCATTCATTTTCCTTTGGCTTATTCCCTTTATTCATCAGTGGTCGCCACAGTGGAATGAACCGCCCACTTATCCAGCATATGTTTTACGCAGCGGATGCCCTTCCAACTGCAACCCAGTACTGGGAAACACCCATACACATTCATTCACACACATACACTGTGCCCAATTTAGTTTATTCAATTTATTATAGCGCATGTCTTTGGACTGTGGGGGAAATCGGAGGAAACCCACGCGAACCAGGGGAGAACATGCAAACTCCACACAGAAATGCCAACTGACCCAGCCGGGACTCGAACCAGCAACCTGGTAACCTTCTTGCTGTGAGGTGATGGTGCTAACCACTGTGCCACCGTGTCGCCATGTTGCCTACTTGTATTTTTCCAAAAAAATGACAAGAAAGGTTGCCAGATTACATAGACTCTTGAAGTGAGTACCCCTATTTTTTGGGATGCATAATCTCTCAAATCCAATGGAGGAAAGTAGGGGGAAATGCGTTTTTCCATTTACTTTCCTCCATTGGATTTGAACACCAGAAATAGTAATAAAAGGGAGATGGGTCTATCGACAAACCAATTATTTTTTAGAAAATGAAATACACCAGAAATAGTAATAAACACCAGATTTGGATTTGAATTTGAACACCAGAAATAGTAATAAAAGGGAGATGGGTCTATCGACAAACCAATTATTTTTTAGAAAATGCCTCAAAAATCAATTCCAGAAGATATACAAACTCTGTCCAGAACATATGTAAAAGGTTTGCAGGAGCCTGCTTGCATCTGTCACAAGTAGGGTCTAGCTCAGGTTGGAATTTAGATATACCTATCCTTTGACCAGTGCCGGTGTACTACCTTAAATTGCACAACCTCATGTTTTTGACATTTTGATGATGAATGCTTTATTGCATATTTGACATACTTCCCACATAAAAAAAAAAAAAACATCTAAAGAATCATGATTTTTACACATAAAGGCAGTGACACATCTACACAACATCAGTGAGCTAGTGATGATAAAAGCCAGCTGTTTTTAGCTTCCATTGCAGTGGTATGAAATGCAAATGTATGCACCATATGCATGCAAAGACTACAGCCTCTTCATGTTATTTATGCATGAGAGGAATCAACTTTCCACACCAGCAGGTGGCGGTAGTCTATACTCATCATCCAACATATGTATTCTGCCCTTACATGAGAGAAAAACAAGTTTGTGTTACAGTGTTAATGGGGTATATGCACAGGGACTTTTTATTTTGTAAAAGCCTACTCAAGTGCTTCTGATCAACTGTCATGCCATTATAAACTCTCCTCGTTAAATATCTGGTTTGTCTAAAATCAGTGATCTTCACTGCCTGATTGATATATGATAGAAAGTGGGTCTCACACCAGACAAGAAGCACCACATTAAATTCCATTGTTCTGCGCCATGTCTTTAAAATAAGGACATTTTATTTTACCACAGAATTTTCAATAGATTTTCTGCGCTCACTTGCTGCTCTTGACGGCACTTACGTTTGACTGGACTTCATCTCGTTTCACGCTTGAACAACTAAATTAATGCTTAAGTCTATTTAACTGACTATATTTTAATTAAATTACATCATCGATGCTGTAAGTTATCTTGTGAAATTGAAAAGAGTCGCATCAACCTTTCACCGGAAGTTTATCGGTGGCTGAAAAACACTTGGCGTGCATATAGCCCATTGTTATGCCCTTCCCTCCATCTCGTTGACTCTGAAGTATGTCATTGATTATGTTACACAAGTGCCCACTACTGGTGGAAAATATCCAAAATGGGTTTAACCCCACTTTTTGAGTAAAGAATGAGATGTTCAATTTAAATAGTAAATCTTGAATGTGTTGGTGAATAGATTTAAGCGTAGTGTCACTTTAAAGAAAACACTTGTCAAAGTAGCTGAAGTGAAAAAAATTATAAAAGTAAAAAATAAAATAAGTTTTTGTTCAATTTTTATTGTATATATTATGTAAAATATGTATTTTACAAAAAAAAATCAAAGCTAAATATTTGAACAAGTTGTGTTCCAAATTTGAAGTCATATATCTCAAATTGGGCTGCACGGTGGCGCAGTGGGTAGCACATTCGCCTCACAGCAAGAAGGTCGCTGGTTCGAGCCTCAGCTGGGTCAGTTGGCGTTTCTGTGTGGAGGTTGCATGTTCTCCCCGTGTTGGCGTGGGTTTCCTTCGGGTGCTCCGGTTTCCCCCACAAGTCCAAAGACATGCAGTATAGGTGAATTGGGTAAGCTAAATTGTCCGTAGTGTGAGTGAGTGTGTATGGATGTTTCCCGGTGATGGGTTGCAGGTGGAAGGGCATCCGCTGCGTAAAACATATGCTGGATAAGTTGTCGGTTCATTCTGCTGTGGCGACCCCAGATTAATAAAGGGACTAAGCCGAAATGAATGAATGAATATCTCAAATTTAGTTTGGCCGCAGTACCTAACATTACCACCAGATGACCTCCATTTTCCATTGGTGACCATATATGGCTGCCCCCTATTACTGTGTATAGTTTGAGTTATGAACCATATTTAATAATACTTTTTACAATATTTGTAAAGTAGACATCAAAAGTAAACACACCAAGCTGACCGTTGGGCTTCGTCTGGCTGTCGGTCAGCGTTGGTCTGGCTAGTTGGTCTCTTGACGGGTTAACGTCGGAGCTAGTTGGCCCAATTCAGCATGTAGAATTGGCATTGGCCATAGGCTGAAGAGAGCGCTCTGGTTGATCATTCAGCAACAAATCAGAGCGCAAGAACAAAAACTGAAGTGACATATCCAAGTAAACAATTCAAGTAAAGGGGGAACACAAAGAAGCCGAATGTAATTTTGCTACATTTCTCAAAAATTGGCAAACGATATGGATTATTAGATTATCAGACATATTTGCACAAGCAAATCCCTCTGAGCGATAAATACTGTGGTTATGGTACTAAACACTTTGTTTCATCTTCCAGTTTCCCTTTGTGGAATGAGAAAACAGATTACTGCCTCCCGCAGGTGCAGAAAGACACACTGTTAAAAATTGTCCTGTTAAAAAACAGTAAGTAACTGGCAGCATGGTTGCCAGCAAGTTACTGTTAAATAAACAGCATCTAGCTGTTGCTCTGTAAATTAACAGTAAAATGCTGGCAGCTGCAGTATTTTACAGTATGTTGCTGTAAAAATACATGGACTACATTGATATACACTCAAGTGAACTCATTTTGTTCAATGAAAGCGACTGCCTCAAATTGGCCAACTGCTGTGTAAGTTTATGAAGTAATGTGCTATATATGCTTATAAGCATATTTATAATGATAACTTATTTTAGTTCATTCGAAAAGTTCTGTTTAACCCAAATATCTTAAATTTCACAGCAGCACACATACATGTAAAGCTGGAATTAACACAGAGAGATTCTTACTGCATCAGCAACTAAACAGCTACTGTCTTTAAATAAAGAAACATGTAGCATGACATCAGCATTTTATTGTTCATCTTTGACTCAAACACTGGCTCTACTCTTCTCCACAAGGGTGACACACAGAAGAAATTTGCCTTAGGTTTTACAGCAAAATACAGTTTTTCCCTTGATTTTACGGTAACATACTGGCAGCTTGGTTGCCAACAATTTACTGTTTTTTTACAGTCTACTTCTGTAGTTTGAATTAACATTATATTACTGTTAAAATATGTTTTTACACCGTGTTTTTACGTCTCACACCTTTAACCCTTTAAACCCCAGAGCAAATACCTCAGTTTTAATTGAACACTTCCAAGTGTCCACACTACTGAGTGTTTAAGAAACATGGAGCAAAGCTGAAGTAAATGAATTAATTAATTGACTAATTAAATGATAATTGAGGATTAGCGATGAACAAATGAAGAAATACTGAAGGTAAAAAACAAGAACAGAACATACAAAAAACTACAACTTCAGTCACAGCTTTGTAATGAAATAACCTGAAGTGCAACAAATGATTAAATCATTAAAATGATCAGCAGATGATTAAACAGCTCCACAAACAGCATCACCAGCTACACGTATTACTAAAACGTTTATTTTTGTATAACATCTACTAAAGTTCTTCTTGAGATAAAGGTTAACATTTTAAGTCACCATCATGGAGAATAGAGTTTGCTTAAGTTGGGCTCTTAACCCTGACATTATAACATTCATTTATTTTTGGCTGCTGCAATTTTTAAGAACTTTGTTTAAAAAGCTCTTTTGATGCAGCAAACAAGCCAAAAAAACTAAATAAGATTTTGTGAAGTTAATATTGTTTTTAATGATGCACCTGTTCTAATATAATATACAGTATAATAAAATTCATTGCTCTTATCCAATGTTTAATCTATTGTTAAATGTAACATAACATGCTTGTATGAGGCATTGAATTCTTGAAGTTTTTAAGAATATCTTGGACATAAACACTTAGCTCTATGGTGTAAGTTGCACTCAAAGAGACATCAAGAATCAGCCTATGAACCTCAACAACGGTGACAAGTAACAACATTAACAGTTTAACTCACAAACATCACAAACTGGCTATTAACAGGCAAGTGAAAGTCTAAACATAAACAACAGCAGAATCAAATGCAAATAAAGAAAACTGTAAGACCATTATATTACATAATTGATTCATGCCGCAATGCATGCTGGGATTTGTTTACTGTGCCACACCCAGCATGCATTGGGGCATGAAACATTTTAATTGTTATCATTGTTGAGGTACAAGGTCTGATTCATGATGTCTGAGTGTGTCTTAGTTGTAACTGAACTGTTTTTGTATGTTATTTCTTAACTCTGTAAAAGAATTAGGGATCTTTCCTGTTTCCACTTCTCATTAATAAAATAATATCTGCAACTAAACATAAAAACTATTGCATGAGGCCAGTCATTCAAATCTTTAAAAAAACCATTTATCAGAATTAGATTTAGCCACCTATTGACATTCCAGCTTTATTGCTATAATATAAGTGTTTTATAAACTCTGTGTTACAGCAGCTGGAGAGTCTAAATTTATGAATTCAAGGGTGAAGAGCCCAATTAAACCAGCCCCTGACTCCATTACGGTGACACACACACACAAAAAAACACCTAAATTTCTGTTGATTTTCAAAAAGAATGGTATGGAAGTCAAAGCGGTCAGTAATAAGTGTATCTGCTGTTTACTGAAATACTGAAAGTGTTTTATTTTGGTTGATGTTATTTAATGTTGTAACTGAAGTCACTGTTTGTGTTTATTGTTTCTCTTTTCTTCAGTCATTGTGATTATTAGGTGTTCATCAGTGTCTGAATTCACTCATTTGTGCTCATTAACTCTGTCAAGTGAACTATTTTAGTGAACTAGTGTACATAATAGTGAACAAGGCCACAAAATGTGATTTAAAACACAGACTTCAAATGTCGACTCTGAGCTCTGTTAATTCACAGTTTACTGCTGTTGGTTACTTTCTCGAAAACAAAAATATTACCCAGAATGCACTGTTTTTAACAGAATATTACTGTTTTAGTGAAAAAACAGTATTTTACTGTAGAATCTGTCTGTTTTTTAACAGCAATTATTTATAGTGCACATCCTCTCATGCAGTCGCAGAACGCACGCTCTCATTTGGAGGAGGGTGAAGCTGCAGGCCCGGAGACCCAACTGCACGCTCAGACCTGCACGCTCACACCAGCACTTTCAGACCTATTGTTTTCTCAGACAGTGCCACCTGCTGTTGGGTCGGGTGAAGCGGCATCGGACATGTGACCCTAACGCTAACCCTAACGATAGGTCTGGAAGTGCTGGTCTGAGCATGCTGCAGGTCTGAACATGCAGTTGGGTCTCCGGGCCTGCAGCTTCATAACGTTGCTCATTTCAGTCGGCTGCCATCCATTTGGTGCACTCATGAGCAACTTTTTGATCCAGAGAGGACCAGACGTGAGCCGACACAACCCAACAACTTTTTTTGTAGGCACTAGTTGTTTGGTGTTGGCTTATTGTGTCCCACCTCTAAAATTGAAGTGAAACATAGCCCAGCAGGAAATGACTCTCCATACCAGCAGGTGGCAGTAATCTTAGTCTATAGTGCTCATAAAATAAGGGAAACTTAAATTAGGACTGAGTATATACAAACCGTAAACTAAGTGGTGCTATATGAACAATGCTGATCGCTTTATTAATTTCAGTCACCATGTCTTTATATTTGTGCATTAGAATAAGATGATGTAGGATTAGACATTCGCCAATATCTCTTGACTTTGCTGTTTGCTTGATGTTGGTTCAGTATTAAAGGTCAACCAAAAATGTAAAATCTGCCATCAATTACTCGTCCTCCACTTGATTCAAACCTGTTTGAGTTTCTTTCTTCTGTTGAACACACACAAATAGAGATATAATGAAGAATGTTGGAGAAAAACAGCTATTGGCTTCCATAGTATTTATTTGGAAATCAATTGAAGGTTTTCCCCCCAACATGCTTCAAAATATCTTAATTTGTATTCAACATAAGAAAAAAAAAGCATAAAAGTTTAGAACCAATTGAATGTGAGTAAATGGTCAAGAAATGTTCATTTTTTTTGTTTAAACATCACTTTATCACTTATCACTTTAATTTCAACATTCAATCTGAGCTCTATGTCTCAATGATTATGGCAAAAAAGACATGGAAACACAAAGCCAGAAGTTGGTGTGTTACAGTACTCTTACATGAGATTAAGATATATGAGATATAGAAGAACTATTTAATTTAATATAATGTGTATCGTCATCTTATGGACACTGAAATTGTGACTCCACATAACCACTAAATATTGCTTATTTACTAACCTATCAAAAGTAATCTGTCTCACTCTCACCTCAGGTATTGACCGAACTGAAATCTGATAACCAGCGGCTGAAAGATGAGAACGGAGCCTTAATCAGAGTCATTAGCAAACTTTCCAAGTGAGAAATACCGGATGAAGAGGAAAAACACTGAACAGAGAAAGACCAAATATTTTATTGCACCTGATCATTCTTTTGCAGGGTAATGGTTCTGTCATCGCTGGCTCTTGGGGCATCAGATCCAAGGCTAAGGGGATAGTTCAACAAACAATAAACATTCATTTACTCATGCTCATGTCACTCCATACCTATATGAATTTCTTTTCTTCTTTTTTGGAACATGGAAAAGATAAATTGAGAGATATCCCTTCAACCAACCCTCAACCAAAATTATGATACAATTTGCATGGTTTCCTGTTAACCTAAGCTGGCTTAGACACTTGATGTGGTGATGTAGAGCTAACGTCAATCTTCTTTAGGCCTTGATGTACAGTACTTGGAGCAAAGTTCTGTTTTTGTTATTCACTTTTGGGGAAAAATGCCTGTTATAAAACTTATGAAGGTTTATGAAGGTTTTTACCCATGGAGTGAACTGTTCCAGAAAGTTCAACTGTCAACTCCCCAAACATACTTTATTTTGTCCTGATTTTATTTTGAATTAATCAACACTGGGTTGTTCTTCAATTTTGCTTACATATTTTAATATCACGGCCTTAATTGCCCTGGTTAAAGGTAATAGTCCAATTTTGTTCGTGAGGATTTGGTTGATTTGTTACCAATGTTCAAAAACATATATTGAACTAGTTCAACCACCTTAAACTGTGTTGTGCAGTGTGGTACTCCAATAGCATTGTAGCGACAGTTTGCGACTTCTAAACATGACTACAAAAATGTTCAATGAATTTCATGTTTTCTTACCATTAGCCAATTCTAAAGCCCAGCTAAGTACCAGCTGAAAAGACCAGAGCGAATGGATCTTTTGCACTGGAGAATGTTTTCATAGTTCCTTTCAGGAAAATAGTTTTTATTTCCTACTCAGCACAATAGGAACTACCATGCCATAAGTGTTGTATTGAGCAAACATCCAAAAACTATCGTCCCTATCTCCAAAAATCTCCAAAAACTATCATCCCTAGAGTCTACACTGGTCCCAGCTGATTAGAGGGAGCCCAAATGGTGGCTAATCTACTTTATAGGAACTTTTGAATCAGAGGAACATTTCTATAGTTCCTAGAACTATTGGCAGAAGTACCCACTTTTTGGTGTGTACACACCACAGGTGCAGAGAACTTCTTTTGAGGAAACTAAACTGGCTACTAGCATAGTATAATTTTAGAAACAGAAACAGTTTACATATACTGTACTTACTTCCAAAAATATTGCCACAAACAAGACAGTCATAAATTGGCTGACACCAAGGTCTAGGTTCTTGTCATCAGTTCTCTAAATACCTACTTGCAGCCTGAATGCAACCAAGGGAAAAAAATAATGTTGTTTTTTTTATACAGTAGTTCCTATAACTACCTAGTTTAAAAAGCCCTTACAGTCTACACTGGTCCAAACTGATTTGAAGGACCCCAAATGGTGCTTCTTAGGGGCTTTTGCATGAGAGGAGTGTTTTATAGTTCCTAGAACTATTGGCAGAAGTACCCACTTTTTGGTCTGTACACACCAAAGGTACTGGGAATGGGAACTTCTTTTAATTAAACTAAATTGGCTACTATTTCATAGCAGGGTCTAATTTAGAACAACAGTTTTTGGAGACAACCCTGGTGAATATTTCCTATAACTACCTACTGCAAAAAAGCCCTTACGGTCTACACTGGTCCCAACTGATTTGAGGGACCACAAATGTTGCTTCTATAGATGCTTTTGAGAGGATTGTTTTTATAGTTCTTAGAACTATTGGCAGAAGTATCCACTTTTTGGTCTGTACACACCAAAGCTAACGGGAATAGAAACTCATTTTAATTACACTAAATTGACTACTATTTCATAGCAGGGTCTAGTTTTTGAACAACAGAAACACTTTACATAAACTGTACTTACTTCCATAAATATTGACAGAATCAAGACAGTCATAAATTGGCTAACACTAAAGTCTAGGTTCTTGAATGGCATCACTGTCAGCTGTCAAAATTTCTACTGGCAGAGTGAATGCAACCAAGTGGAAAAAATATATATTTTTGAAGACTGGTGAGTAGTTCCTATAACTACAGAATATAGTCTAAACTGCTCCCAAATGATTTGAGGGACCCCAAATGGTGCTTCTATAGGGGCTTTTGCATGAAAGGAGAGTTTTTTTTAGTTCCTAGAACTATTGGCAGAAGTACTACTTTTTGGTGTAATCACACCACAGGTACTGGGAACTCCTTTTGAGGCATCTAAATGGGCAACCATTTCAGCATGTTCTAATCCAGCACAATAGAAACTACAGCAACTTTTTTATGCTGATTCGTTGAATACAGTATGTGTTATACAAAACACCACTTTAAAGCGTTACAAGGTGTCAACATTAAGAAAGACAATGCCAATGGCTTCTTCTTTTCTCAGCATCAATGATATGCAGCAATAGCAGTTATCAAGATTGATTTTTGCCTCTTGGCCCATCTTTTTGCACCTTTAGTTCTATAATATATGTAATTCCATCTTCATTATCACAAAACCCACGCATCCTCTGTCCTCTAGTTGTTGATTTTGTTCAGTAGCATGCTTGTTGTCCCTGTTGCATGACGTTCCTAATGATAGTCGAATACTGGGGAAACCTTTCAGGTGACACGATTGATAACTAGGTTCTTATAACTGAGTTCCTACTGTCTATCTGGTGCTAAAGCTTTTTATGGCGTTGATGCAAAACCTCCTCACACTCCTAAAATGGTAAACTTGTTAGGAAGTCTTGTTGGAACACCAGCACACCATTATCTATGGGCAAGCATCCAAACCACAGCACCGGTCACCAACTGCTCTGGTCATTTCAGCAGGGAAGAGCTATGCAAACTGCCATTCCTTTGAACAGTATTTGATCATAAATAAAACTGAACTGTCCTGAAGCAGTTGTTGGTCTAATATGGTCCAGTCGTGTCTTCAGAAGCTCTGCCAGAATATTCTGAAAGGAATGTTCCCACTGAGAGACGACGTCACTCTCTTTTAACTCGCTTCATATCAACACATCTGTCCTGTTTACTTTTACAATCACAGTGTTTATATATGAACCAAAAGGCTGAAGAATAGATACGTGATACCATTGTTGTGTTCATATTTATTTATGCTTTTTTGTGTGTGTGTGTGTGTGTGTATGTGTGTAATTAACAGCAACTATATGGATCAAACAGACACCACACATACACTGCCATTTCAAATGCTGTGTTTATTTTTATTGTCCACAGTTTTTAACCTGTATTCTTGAACCAATGCTCACAGCACTTTGTTTATGATTGTGTTTGTTCTTTGTTGTTTGCCTGTTACTATTATTAAAAACACACTGTAAACTACAAGTCAAGTGCTTTCTTTATTTTAGGTGCTATGCTGCCCTCTGCCTGCCTGCATGATCATCACATCCATTATATCAAATTCATTCGTTTTGCAGAAATCTATTCCTTGGCCTAGTAGTACACTTGTACTATTATTGTACACTTCTACTGTATTATTTCAGTCTTTCTAGGGAGTAAATTGGCCAAAACCTGTTTGTAACAGAAGGACAGTAACTATGGAACTATGCTTTTAGTTTACTAGTTATGTACTATTATTTGTTTTTTAAAGTAAGCAACATTTCGCTAAGTTCACTGAAAACTTGCATATAAATAAATCCTGAGAGTGTAGCCTACTTCAACTAAAAAGTGGACTAGATATAACTTTTAAACTAACAATGTAAGTTTGCTTGAAGTAGAGTTCAAATACCAAAGTAATGCATGTAAATCAGTAGTGTACTCACAGTTACCACACTACTGTTATATTTTTAAAGGGGTGCCAATTTGCTTCTAAGTAGTACTGAAATTCTCCACATACTGTATAGAAGTTCACTACTAATACCTAGATATTTGTAAACCTAGTAAAATACAGAAAGTACAGACCTTTCTTTTGTTGCATGGGTGTATTTTTTATAACAGCCACAAATCTTGTACGGGTCAAAATTATTGTATTCAATTGCATGCCTCAAATATTTAGAATAAGAAAAGATTGTGATCTATTAATATTTTGTACTTTTCCTACAGTAAATATCCATTCATTCATTTTCTTTTCGTCTTAGTCTCTTTATTAATCAGGGGTCACCACAGCGGAATGAACCGCCTACTGTAAATATATCAAAACTAAATGTTTGATTAGTAGTATGTATTGCTAAGATCTTTATTTGAACAGCTTTAAAGGGGTGGTCCACAGTGGTTCTTTTAAGGTTTGATTGTGTTTATGGGGTGCAAAACAATGTGTGTTCGTGATTCCTTTGTAAAAAAATCACGTTATTTGTTAACATATCTTACCTTCATTTTATACAGCTACTGAGCTAACATGGAAACGACCATCATATTTCCTGGTTCCTCCTATAAGGCGCGCCCTCAAAGGGCTCTGATTAGTCAGCTAACCTAATGTGTTGTGATTGGCGGATCGGCTTCACGTCACCAGGAAACGTCATGCCTCTCCTGCCATGCTGTCTGTCAGACTGTAAATAATGTCAGTGAAGCCTTATCAGTTTGAGCCTAAGTCAGACACAGAAAATGAAGAAGACACAGCTGAACCCATGCAAACGTGACTCTTGCAAGATGTTTCTAAATGGTATGGGTTTTTTTGTTTGTTGGTAAGAGGAGGAATGTGGTCAAGCCATCAGCATTTCATTTCAGCATCTCATAGTAGTGTATACAGGAAATGATACATTATAAGATAGCTGTAAAGTCTCCGTTTCTAATAGATAGCAGGTGAAACGGTCTACTTTGGTTTTTCGTTCACGTTCGGAGGTTTAACCACGTCATAAAAATGCAATCGTAATCACATTGTACTGTAAGTAAGCTAGGACAAATAAAACGCACTTCAGGTATTTATAAAGAGTATGTTTATGTTGAATAAATAAATGAAAATATAATGAAAGCACGGACAAACCTATTCTGAAAACAACGCACTTTTGTAAATAAATAAATAATGAAACATACGTTGCAGAAAAAGGAATAAATGATATGATGTGGTATTTTCTTTATTCTGAGTAAAACGGTTCACGAAATTACCGTAATAGTACGCGTGCTCAACAATGCATTGCTGCCGTCTTGACTGTTTTTCTGAAGTTCTGCTGGCTTGACCGCAGTGTTGTACATCCTTTTTTTCTTGTTTTACATCTAGTAAAACAAGTAGGGGAGGGGGCGGTGGCGGCGCCTCAGGGAGACTTTGGATGTCTGTACATAATATACTCCACTATTTCAAATGTAAAACTCACGGAATGCTGACGCATACAGATACATTGCGGTCGCTGGTGAAGATTGTGGATGTTTACAGGGGTAAAACGGATACATATGTTTGTAGCTAACTCCCGTTTTTCCCGAGAGTCTCTCGTATTTCACACCCATCTCCTGCCACCCTCCAGTCTTGTTATTTCTCCTGGAAAACTTCCGTAATTTCATCCCCACGCCAGGTCATCAATTTTGGTATAGCATCTGATCGCCGCCGGCTGAAAACATGGTACAGTTATTAACATCACATACACCCGCAGCCCATCCCCTGGTTCTCAACTTTGTTACTTAGAGACCACCACACCAAACCAAACTCCCCACACACCCCGTTCTCGGGAAATTTGGGCACAAATGTTGGCAGGCATGAGCTAAATTGCTAATAATAATTGCTAGTGACAAACCACGTTTCTCGTTGTTTATATCCTTGTTTACATCCTTACTACAACATAGCCTACAATGAACGCTAGAAACTATGCATGTAAGATATCAATTGTAACAAAAAGAACTACTTACAGGTTGTGGCTCACAATCCACAGCTTCTTCTTTTATCATTGGTACTGCTCCTTCTTTGAGGAGAAGTTTTTGGCTGAATCCAGCACTTAACTGCGACCAATTGTGGAAGCTGTCCTTTGTAAAATGCTTTGCACAGAGAGCTGTATCTTTTTTTATAATATTCTGGAACATAACAAGATCCATGGAAATAGCAGCGTTTGGATGGCATTTTCCTTTCTCTACTAACACGTCTGTGGCCACGCCCCTTTGCTGCGCGAGGTGTATGCCGTAACCTGGAACGTTTGTGATCTCATTAGCCTGGATGTATTTTTTTGTAGTCCACAAATTCGTTCGCTGTAGGCTTTGCTAAGCTAACTCTGTAAAAGCCAATGTCTCCCTTTGCATTAAACTTTGAGCATCTTACATTCAGAGATGTTGTTTATGTCCACACAGCAACATTACACATCACATAAAGTTTAAAATATGATATCGTAGTGGACCACCCCTTTAAAGGTGAGTTTCTCAATATTTTGATTTTTTTTGCACCCTCTGATTTCAAATTTTCAATCATTGTATCTCAGCCTAAATCTTAGCCAAATATTCCAAATATTTCTAGATTCCAAATATATCTCAAATTTCTCTCGCAAGTGTGCATTTGCACCTGCAGTCGACTGACTGACTGAACAATCGACTGACCCACCCTCCTCCTTCCCTAAACCCTAGTGTTTTCAAAAGTACCGATTGTCCCGGTTTTTTTTTTTTTATGTTGTTTTGAAATCTGGGTAAATACAAATACACTGCAAACAATTTATATGGGTTGAATTTAAACAAACAAATTAAATGTAGCAATGTTCAACTTAATTTGTTTGATTAATTTCAGCCCAAATAAACTGTTTACAACCACTGTTGTAAAAAAAAATATGTAAAAAAAGGAATCATCTATGGATCATTTTTAACATTTTTAGGAAAGCATGAAGCCTTTACAGCTTGTGGACTGTAGCTTGTGTGAGCTTAGTTATTCTGAAAAAAAAACAAAAAAAAAACAAACTGAGCATGAGTATTAATTAACACACAACACCAGCACAATCAGAATGAAGTGTAATTAAAAGGCCTTTATTTTCTTGTTTCAGTTTGTTTCAGTACAGAGCTGGTAACACGCATGGTAAATCTGTAGAGCTATTTGGTTCCCTTGACGTCTTTACAAGGATTGCTGATTGCTCATGTACTGTCCACTAGAGGGATTGTGGGAAGAGTCTGTGAGCAATGTTTTCTCAAGGTGTCCCATCAAGGGCTAAAGCATGCGATTGATCCACACTAGGCACGACAATACGGACATGAACACGCGCACACACACGAGAACACCGAAACATGTACAAACACAGCCTGAGGGCCAAACCCTCGCAGTCTCCCACAGACTAAAAAAGAAATAAATAAATAAGACCACCACGATTAGAAAAAGAGCATTTTACAACTCCCGATAAGCAGAATGAAAAGTGCAAGAGAAGAATTAAATAAAAGAGACACGATGGCAGGCTATTGATTCTTTTTCCCCACAACTTTGCTTATGTGATCACGCCAAGGCAGACATGAAGGCATCAACTATCAATCAGATAAACAAAAAAAAGGTAAAAAAAGTCTCAGTTTTGGGCATTAGAGCAGTCTCTGATATATGATATAAAACAGTCACAGAGCATTACAAAAGACACCCAAGATGGTTTTGTAAGCTTATTTATCAAGCCGATCTCACAGGAAAATGTAAAAGTTTTAGCGAATGAGTGGCTAAATCTTCTGAATTCTTAAGATCACATAAAAACATAAGATGTTAATGAACGAGCATGAAGACTCCACCCATAGCATTAATGTCACTGGGGCTTCAGCAAATCGTACACAAACAAACATGTGATCATACATATCGGGACATAATTCCTTTACAAATCGCTGTGAGATGGCATCGGATTTATACATAGAAAGCAGGATAGGGACATAATCCATCCATCAGCTGCTCCCAAATATCTTGTGAGCTTTTGCAAGTAACGATTAATGGTTTACAATCAGGAATGTTTCAAAGAAATGTTCATTGTGCGCGCTGTCATATAGCAGATGGCAGTGCTTGAGTAACTCACAACAAAATTATTATTGTATTAAAGGGCCTATGCATTATTGTTAAAGAGACACACATCCACACTTCAAATCTCAAGCAACACTGATTAAAGTTACTTAGACAAGCTGAATTTCTGCATAACTATGTCCAAGTGTCATCACCTACTTTTAAGATAATCCCATATCGAATTTTGAATCGTAAATGATTATAAAATAACATTAAAATGCATATATATTGTATACACATAGATGCCTCATTTGTGTTTGCTACATGTAAGTATCCGTCATATTGAAACCTGGTTCATGAACATGTCACCACAAGTTGACTGTGTCTGGAATCGGTTTTATGCATACATGAATATCCACAAAGTATTGAGAAAAGTCTCGGTCTGCTTCAAAATAAACTCAAACACAACACTGCCAAAGACATCTAAACTAACCCAAAATAGGACACAATGTGTCCATAAAACAGACAGAATGCTCAAGCACTCTAGCTTATCAGAACCAAAAATATATAGAGCTATACGTCATTAACCTCTTAACCCACGGGCTGTCTAGGCATGACTATGTGAGTCTGTAGAATTTATTACCTTCGTTTATTAAAAAATATTCAACCATTTATCCAAAACAAGGCATTATTTGAAAGCTATGACACTCTAGATTCATATTCTGAACTTGTTTTTTAAATCTGTGCACCAGAGAGGAAAGGGGTAAATCAAATCTTGAAGGACCAGCCATTTAAACATGCATGGTAATGCTTACGTTTCATTGCCTGTTGTTCTACGTTGCATTCCAATGATTGCATTTCAGATTATACATTGCAATCCAACGATAAAAAGCCCAGTTTTGTATATTTAGGTTCAGATTTAAAATGACAGCGTGTACACTAAGCAAAGCAGGACTAAATGCATTATTTAATTATTATTATTATTATTTTTTTTGTTTGAACCAAACAAAAGTGTGAATGCATCTTAAATGTATCATTTCATATTTTATTCTAAACATAAAGAACTACAACACAACTACAACCAAATGTATAATTTCTATTTTGGTCCAGACGAAAAGGACAAAGAGAACTGACCTACAAGTGCAAACGCACCCTAAATATATATTGTGGTAGCCTGAAAAACCCAATATTTATTGTGAATCATGACATATTGGCTATTTCAAGATGGCGTATACATCGATATGTCTGTAGCAGTCAAATGTGGCATCTATATATGTGTAAAAACAACAAATTTTACTTTCTGTTACTGCATTTACATGATTAGTCAACCATTTCAAACTGCCCTTTGCCCAGAAATGCATGTGTGTACATACATGTGGAATAGCAACGAGTACGGCCACAGCACGGTTCATACATACGCCCCAGTAAAATCAAGTCTACAGAACCAAATACAGACTTAAAACAATTGAAAATACATTATTAACAGAAAGACTGAGTTAAACTGCCAATAATGCTCAACTCATCACATTTTAGTGTGGCCCCATAGTTTCAGACTGTGTGGAATGTTGGGGAAACACAACGGCTTACGAAAAAGAGGAGACATTTTAGGATCATCTATATATATATATGTTTATCTGAGCTCTAGAGTTTAGCTCAAGTCTTATGGCTTTATCTTATTCACACTCACACACATACACACAAACTTACTGTTTATTGGCTAGTTAAACGCTGTTATTATGTAAAAGAGTCATAAATAAAAGCTTTTTAGAAGACAATGGGGACTCCAAGTATTCAATGACATGATTGATAATATTGTGCTCCGGCAACTTTGTTGCCAAGGTAGAAATCAGTTGGTCCGAAAAAATCACGTAAGAATGACATAAAGTCAGATAAAATGGCAGTAAACGTGACTTCTCTCATTGGCACTGACATTGAAAAAATGATAATAAAGTGTTTTTCTTTTCTAGATGATTCTGTATGATCCAAAACTTTACATTGTAGTTCTGACAGAGATACTCTGCTGATTACTGGATCTTACAGGATGTGGGGTGGGGGGGATATTCACTTGGAGCCCCCGTCAGAAGTTTTGACTTCCCATTAACATATTCAGACAAGGAGACATACAAACATTACTCTGAAAAATAAATATAAATAAATCATTTCTGAATAAATCAATCAATTAACACATGAACATTTTGTTCCTTATCGAGATTAGTAGACGGCAAGCATGCGGCTACGTTTTCATTCTATATTAGTTCACACAAAGCACTTAACATACAGTATTTGCTCATGATGTCCAGGCATGGATTGAATCTGAAAATGAAGATGAGTCTATTATACTTCATATTCGCTCCAGTACCCACTCACAGAAAATAAATACAGATTTGATTTGATTAGAAAATATACACAGCATCTCACCCCCCTCCGTTTTGTTATTAAAATGACAAAGAACACCTACTTAAGTACACAATATTTTTTTTTTTTGCTTCATCTCTGAAACATGCGCATCTTTTTGTATTGTAACATGCAGTATCATAAAGTAGGAACTATGCATATATAGGTCAAACTACACGCCTACGGGTTTGGGGAGGGGGTGTTAGTTGAAAGTAGCGATTTTTTTATTTATTTTTTTTCCGTGAAAGTCCTTTGAAATATTTGTGTTAGAGATTAAACCTGAAAACAATTACAATAAGTGATCAAACGAAGACAGCGATCCTTAAATGAGGTTTGGATACTAGCGGGAAAAAACGAAAGCGGGATGTCATCAAAACAAACGCAACATAATCACACATTCATAAAACCTGCAAAAACCGCATTGTGAATGTGGATGGAGATACCTGCTGTTCCACAATCAAACAATGTTATTGCAATTGAACGCCTGTCAGAAGAGCTGCTTCTGTTTTATCCAGAGGAGTCCCATAAAGAAAACATCACTGAAGCCACTTTTAAATAGATTCTGTCCATTTTTGTATGTTTGAATGACACAAAATGACTTTAAACGTAGTTATAAACTACATTAAAATCTTCCCTACCCCTAACCACAGTTCAAGAGAGAGGAAAACATTCAAACTTTTAGGGGAACAAAGTTTTTTCTTTGCATTTTTGAAAATCGTCCCTGTTCAAAAACATCCCTGTTCACAAAAACGACTAAAAGTGCTGTATTCAGTCGACAGATTTAGAACGACATGACTTGAACATCACATTTTGGGTGAGCTATGTTTCTGCTCTTTGCATTTTATGGGATTTCAGAAAATGTGGAATACACAGTAGATCATGAGTTCTTTCAATGTGCTTTTTTCTGATAAATCTGTCTTTACTGTCAATTAACAGTTCGTAACTATTTGATTTAGTGGCTAATTTGTATACATTTGTAAGATCACATTCATACTGTACATGTTAGCACGGTTTGCTCACCCTCCAATAATGGTTGGGTTTAGGGTTGGGCTTTGGGGACAAGTCTCCTTTTTAAAAATCACACACTGATATGAATTTGTATGAATTAGCCACATTTCTGCTAATATGTCAAATTGTTACGTTTCCTCATGAGGTCGAGCTGGACATTCTGCAATATAGCCGATTTAAATGATGCACAATCATTGCAATGCACCTCATGATTTTGCAAAGTACGATGCGATCCTGGATTTGAAAATGTAATCCATACCTATTCCTTACACCTAAACCCAACCATAGCTGTAAATTATTCCCAAAATCAGAGGGGAATAATAGTTGGATAACACTCATGTAGAAGTGCATAAACCTAACCGTGAGCCTAAACTTAACATAAACTGTAAACATATCCCTTAATTCTGATTGGCTGATTGGAATGTTGTTGCAGGATCAACATAGATGTTAATCCAGGAACATGTCCTACTTGGTGAAATCAGGTTGGCGTTATTATTGCAATCATCTAAAACAGTTTGAATGTGGCAGAATTGAAAGATAAAAGCCGCTAAAGTGCTGTTTTCTTAAGAGAGTGAGTTGTTTTTCTTGGGTTACAGCATGTAATACATGTAATCAAATACACTTTCGGTTCTCTACATGTAGTTTTTGGCCTTTGTTTAAAAGTCTTTACTCAGTAAATTATGCTCCGAAATAAAGGTCTTGATCCAATTCAGGCTTGCAAATCTGCTTAATTTCCAACTACTCAATAACTGAACCGATATCACAAGTTATCGCCATTGCCGAAGGAGCTTCCCCAGGCAAAATGAGGATAAAACACACAAAGATTTAATTCTGTGTCGGTCTTAAGCAAATGATATTCCGAGATTCACATCCTCACACAATGACTCATCCTGCAAGCCCTAAAAAAAGCAGCTTTCGGATGATACACACTCTTTTTTTTTTTTTTAAACAAACGCAAACTCTGACAACTCGAATCAAGAATGCACCATCACAAAAGCACATATTGAGATTGATGGGGCAACATGTACAGAATGCAGTTCCAGTAGTGCAAATAAGTTCAGCGGTTTGGTAAGATGTGCAGTAAATACACACGTAACAGTGCCCTCTATCAGCTCTCCTCATAAGAACCTCTGGTTTAAACCATGAATAAAACATGAAAACACACACCGATGAAAGTAGGAAACTATTCTCAAAGGAAAAGTTCACTCAGTGTTTTCGAAACCCGTATGACTTTTTTTCTTCAGCGGAAGCAGACAAAGGGAGACATTTTGAAGAATGTTCACACTGCTACTAGCATTATATTGACAATGAAAATGTTTTGTATTATTTATTAATCTTTGTCAGCATTAGTTCATAAAAAAACAATTGTTAGTTCATGTTGGCTTACATTAAAGACCCCGGAAGAAACAGACTATTGGGTAGGGTGCGGGGCTTTCTTTTTGCGCATCTTTTCCTCACAGCAAACTAACGGTAAGAGCGACTATCATTAGAAAAAAAGATTATTGTTAGAATTTTTAAATCATGACCTGAATTTCGCTACCAGACAATTATGTAAAAAAAAAAATCCTTTTTTAAAGGTTTAGGAAACAGCAACATTGTCAGAATGATTCCTGTTCATATATATGCCAAAACAACTAAAAATGCTGAAAATATACATGTCAATGCAGGAGGGATTCATCACTATTTTCACAAAATCTTGTTTTCAGGTCAACAACATGGCGTTGTCATAAACATATATGGCCAACTTTTCTCTATTTGGACTACAGTGGTGTAAACACTTTCTTCTGTCAGATCAAATGAATGGAAATTATGATGAATATTCGTAAAGCTTAACATCCCTTGGTCTCTGTTCACTTAAATTGTATGAAAAAGAACAGCATGAACATTCTTCAAAGCATCTCTTTTTGTGCTTCACAGCTATAAGAAAGAAAAGTGAGTAAATGATGACTTTATTTTCATTTCTTTTGTGTGTGTGCTTGTGTATGTGAACTATTCCTTTAAAGAGTGAACATCAAAAATACACAACAAAAGTTAAATATAAAAGCAGGTTCAAAACGAAGCATCAACTGGAACATAAACACCTTCATTTAAAGTGCTCAGGCAGAATACATTTTCCACGAAAAGAAAAAAAAGAAACAAATCAAAGCAAAAGAAACAAATACACTGATGCTAACAGGAAGACGTCCCTGGCAGCTAAGAATTGCTTATTTCAGGATGTTTCAAGGCTTGTCTCCTTTTTTGTCAGGGGTTTGTTAGGATGTTGGGCAGTGAAAGAAGCCAGCCGGCAGCTGGAAACTGAAGAATGGAAGAAGAGGTTGTTTTCGCAGGCAGTGTAATCGACACCTGAAAGATTCCTTCTGGCTGGATCAGGAGCGTCTAGTCCAAATATCTCTCCAGTCCCCATTTTTGTATTTTAATTTCTTTTTCAATTATTCATAATGACGAACCACTCTTTTCTGTCTTTTCAGACACGGCAAACAGAACAGAACTGATTTCATCTAGATGACCAGAGATAATCTAGAAGGAATGTGTTAAATTAGGCAGTGGAAGAGGCAGTGTTTTCTATCCCTGGTCCCCGATGGAAAACTTTGGAATGCTGTTGGATGTTTTAGGCTTTGAATGTGAGCTTATATGTGTATTAATCGCACCTATGAGCCCGGCCCTCCTTCAAGAACATCTGTGGAAACAGTCTCTCTCGGTTCACCCTCATCTCATTTCAGCCGCTGATGAGACCGAATCGTCTTCTTTAACACCTTCGGCCTGGAGGCCCGTGGCTGTAATTCAGTGCTGATTGGGGAATTTGATGATGTGTTGTGCATGTTGAAAAGTGAAAGAAAGGAGAGGGAGATAGGAAGGGAAGGAGGGGGAGCGGGTTTACTTCTTGGCAGTGAGTGCTGCTAATGTGGCGTCCACCTCTTCTTCAGGTTTGAGTGGATGCCACTGAGCGATGGGCCTGCGTGGGTTGGCCAGCATGTCGGACCAGTGCCGGAGCTCGGTGCCCTGCGCTTTACTGCCCACCCAGATCTTACCGATGGCGTCGTTCTTGCCGATCTTATCGTAATCGAGCACTGTGATCACAGCTTGTATTTTCTAGGCAAACAGAAACGGATATTAGCATTAGAGGTTGAAGCAGGGCAGAAAGGTAAGGTTTCTGAATTTAACACATTCTCACTACTGACTTATGAGGTTTTTATTCATTCATTCATACTACTCTGGCATATGTTTTACACAGCGGATGCCGTGAAACACCCATACACTCTCTCATTCACACGCACTCATACACTATGGCCAATTTAGTTCATCCAATTTACTTATAATGCATGTCTTTGGACTGTGGGGGGAAACCCACGAGGTGTACAACATCTGAGGTGTACAGAAGTCGCATCAATTCCTCCTAGAGATAACTTTGGAGACTTGGAGTATTCATATCTTTTGAATAAATTGCAAATGTAGTTGTATCCGCCGGCTATATCCTGTGTTTTATATTGAGTTTAGGGCTAGAAGCTGGGTTACATGCTCATAAATGTGTTGATAGTCCAATGTAAATAGAATAGTTTTAACTGTTTACTTTATAAAAAAAAAAACTTACCAGGGTTTGAGGTAACACATTACAAGTAACAGAGTTAAGTAATAATACTACTTTTATAAGTAACGAGTGAAAAAATGCATTACATTTGAAAATGAAGTAATAATATTTGAGTTACTTTTTTTTTTAAATTTAATATAAGTTACTTTTTAGTTTAATGAATTATCTTTAAAAAAATAAATTGGTGAATTAAAATTTGATGAGAGTATGCGCTCACTTCAGGAACAGACAGAATCCAAGATGCCCTTGCAAAGGTCTAGTCCAGCTATGGCAGTATTCTCTTTATTTTGAACGCATTGAAGAAAAGGAAAAGGTGATTGTCTTAGTGGACAGTGATTTTGCGTAGCAAAAAATATAATGGGGGGGGTTTCATTACACTTTAAAGTCACTGTAAGAAACAGACACATGAAAAAAATAAAAATTTTGATGTGGCTGATGTTAAATAGAGTTATATACTGTAAAGAAACCGTGACTGACAAACACCTGAAGCACACACAGAGAGAATGGAATGGGGAATTATGTGCACTGTTGCGTCTTGCTGCACTTGAATGGTCAAACACACAAAACTATGCATTATTATGAATTATTATTATTATTAATATGTTGATTATGTGATAAATATACCAAACAGATGGGCGAAAGTCATTTGTTTCATTATATTAAATTTATGCATTCAGTGTTAAAATAACAGCTGCCCAAAAACCTGCTGCAAACTGTGTCATTAATGTTCATTAAGCAACAAAAGATCCTTAGTATCCGTAGTAAGTCCAATTAATATTTCATACAGTGAGGACCATGAAATGCTTTAGTTTTACACTTGATTATTAAGTTCATGTACTATTTCCTACTGTTTGTTAAACCTACTTTAGCTCTAAAACCTTCCTTACTATCCTTCGGCTTAGTCCCTTTATCAGGGGTCACTACAGCGGAATGAACTGCCAATTACTCTGGCATATGTTTTATGCAGCGGATGCCCTTCCAGCCACAACCCAGTACAGGGAAATTTCTTTAATAAAAATAAAAATAAATAAATAAATATATACATATATATATATATATATATAATTGTATGTGAAACACTATAAAATGTATTTAAAACACTGTAAAACACCTTTTTTGCTATATTTTGTTTTAAAATGTTGTATTTAGTAATAAATAATTAAAACTTTAAGTAATTAAAACATATTTTCTTATTTGTAGCTGTTTCGATTGTGTTATGAAATGGGACATTACTGGGGAGCGTTCCAGTCAGAGACAGGACACCAAATGAAAAAAAAGGAAAATACAAGGACGTCGGGTCAGGCTTTAAAATGGTAAACTCTTGTAAAGTGTACCTGCATCTGGTCCTGTGGGATCTCGAAGCTGAAGGACTCGTTGTAGTAAGGGTTCAGGGTGTTCTTCTTCACAGTCGTCTTCTTCTTCTTCAGTCGTTTCCCATTTTGCAGAAGATGAATCTTCACATAGGGATCTGTGTAGGAAGTCATTAATATGCAGATGTTTACATTTGCATTAGATGTACTTTGCATGTTTGTGTCTTAAATATGGAAAAAAAAATCAATGTTATTTGAAAAAGACATGGGGTGGCGCGGTGGGTAGCGCTGTCGCCTCACAGCAAGAAGGACGCTGGTTCGAGCCTCGGCTGGGTCAGTTGCCATTTTTGTGGTAGTATGGATATCTGCAGTCTGAAGCAATGGTCGTGGCTAAAGGTAGGGGTGTGGCAAAAGGTTTTTTCATTGGGGTTTTTTTCTGGTAGGGGCGTGGCTAGATAGGATACGTATGTGCACATCAATATAGCAGCATTTTTTATGACATTGTATAACAATAATAAATATTTTTACTGTGACTGTGACGGTTGGGTTTAGGGTTGTGGTGGGGGTAGACGTTAGAAAATACAATTTATTTGTTAATTTAATAGACTCGCTCATTTAGCGTAAAGGTGGACTGGTGTTTAGAATAAAGAATAAAGATGCCCCTTACCTTTTGCCACGCCTATTTCTTCAGACTGCAGTTACCTCCATCTCTTTCTGTGTGGAGTTTGCATGTTCTCCCCATGTTGGCGTGGGTTTCCTCCGGGTGCTCCGGTTTCCCCCACAAGTCCAAAGACATGCGTGAATTGGGTAAGCTAAATTGTCCGCAGTGTATGTGTGTGAATCAGAGTGTATGGGTGTTTCCCAGTGATGGGTTGCAGCCGCTGCGTGAAACATATGCTGGATAAGTTGGCGGTTCATTCCGCTGTGGTGAGCCCTGATTAATAAGTGAAGTTTATTTACAAACTAATTTCGAGAGGAGCACACGCTTATTATTGATCACGGCTGGTCCCACATTAACGCATGATTCTCCAAATCATATGATTCCTAACTCACTATAAATAACCAGAGTCTCTTACTTCAGTTATCTTCACTTTGAAGAATCCCCCCTTCCAACCCTACTCCTCCACCTTTCCCTTTATAGGGTGGTTAGCACTGTTGCCTCACAGCAAGAACGTCACCGGTTCAAGTCCTTAACAGGCCAGGTGGATTTTCTGTGCGGAGTTTACATGTTCTCCCCGTGCTTGTGTGGGTTTCCCCCGAGTTCTCCGCTTTTCTCCCACAGCCCAAAAACATGCGTCATAAGTGAATTGATCAATCTAAATTAGCACTATAGTCGAGCTTTTAACCAGCAGTATATCTCCATATAGCAATTTATAATC
The DNA here is from genome assembly GCA_903798115.1 of Danio jaintianensis. Classification (NCBI taxonomy): domain Eukaryota; kingdom Metazoa; phylum Chordata; class Actinopteri; order Cypriniformes; family Danionidae; genus Danio; species Danio jaintianensis. The sequence continues at coordinate 1,353,158 of CAIGQV010019951.1, read as the reverse complement.
TGTCATCAGCCCTAAATAAGGGGGGAGTTCTCGAAACCCACTTGAGCTCAAACTCCCCTCTCACCCTGCAAATGGGAGGGAGCCCCGGTCTCAAAGAAAATGAATGAATGAATAAAAAAAAGACACCAAACAAGCAGCTCTCCATTCATTGGTCTATGAAGCTCCTTTTGTAGACCAATAATTGAAGAGCTGCTTGTTTGGTGTCTTTTTTGGAGTTTCTTTTTTTATAGGTGCACACTACGCAGCATAGTTTATATATAACACACTATGCAACACAAGCAAGTGATGCGATGACAAACAGTTTTGCATCACACAGCACAAAACTGTACTGTTACTATATCTAATGTAACACAACAACAGCATATCTGGGTTCAGAGAAACGCCAGTGCTGGAAAGTCTTTCCATTCTTAACACAGGTCTAATAATAGCACTTCTTTTTACAGTGGATTTATCCATCATGATTTAATAAGACTCCTATTCCTGACTGGCTAAAAAAGTGTGCTCAGTCTGATTGGTTGGATACACTTAAATTATTGTCAATATTCCAGTGTATGCCACTCATTGGAAATGCATGCCTCAGCCAGCATATTTGCAAAACCTGAACCAAGTAGTTCACTTTCAGAATGATTGGTCATCATTGACTTCCACTTACAGCTAATGGTCACTATTGACTTCTATAGTATTTTTTTCTGCTAATATGGAAGTCTGTGGTAACTTTAACTGTTTGAATAGCAAAGTTTTATAAAACATCTTGTTTTGTATTCAACAACACAAGCATGTTTGAAACAAGTGGAAGCTGCTGAGTGAATAAAAGATGACAGAATTGTCATTCTAGAGGTAAATGACTCTTTTAAGACTGGTTATCTCCCAGTGTGTGTCCAGCAGGCGGCAGCAGTGAGCACTGACTGTAGAGATGCACAGCGCTGCGCCAGCAGGACTGCAGAGTCAGCACGTGAGCGCTATCTGTTCTGCATGGCTACCACTGACACACACACACACACACGCACGCGTACACGCACGTGCACGTTTCACACGAACATGACCATTCCATGAACTCACTATCACTCAAACAAGGCATGGAAGACAATATATGGCAAAATGCAGATAAGAGAAAGCAGAAATGATTCCTATGGTTTACGCAGGAACATCTAGTTTATCCACTCCACCCACTCTCTAAAGGAGAGACATGGGAAGAGAGGAACCGCAGAGCATTACAGTGTATATATATATATATATATATATGTGTGCGCGTGTCTGTACCTGAGAGTCCCCCCACATCCATCTTTTTCAGGTTCTTCGCCTCCAGAATACAGATGGTGAGTTTTCCAGCTGTAGGTACATAACGCAGAGAGATGCAGATATCTCCAAGCTTTTCAGGCTGTTTCGGGAAAACACGAAATAGGTTATCTTAAAGGGACAGTTCACACTGGATGGCATAAAAATGCATAATTTTTTTAACGGACACAAATCTGAATATGTAGATTTAAAGAAGATTTAAAGAAGACATAAAAAATGTCATTTTGCTTAACAATTTTCTTTAAAAAAATCTTGTCAGACATATTTAAATAAAGAATCATAAACTACTCATTAATTGTCATTTTAAATCTGTATACCTTTACAATGTTGATATCTTTCATTCGTCAGCAAGACGTTTTTTAATGATTAATAATATATTCAAATCTAGTATGATCGCTTATTCTTTTATATACGTTAATAAGTACATATCATAAGTGTTCTTTCATTTTTACATAAACTACATTGAATGAAAATGGAACATTATTTCATCCAAGTTTTGACATTTTATTTTCACACAACGTATTTGAAATATTAAAGCAGACACTTGCATTTAATATGCTTTTAAAACATAACTTATGTCAATTGAATTCGACACCACAGCAGGACGTCTTGTCTTTGACCCATATATTAACATTTGTGAATGACTGAAGAAGAGCAGCTTTACCTCTTCTTTTTCTGCGCTGTCCAGGTCTCTCCACTGCTCAATGGGTTGTGCCAGATCAAGAGTGTTCATGGGAATCTTCACCTCACCGATCACATCATGCTTTGAGAAACGGTCAAAGTCGTACACAGACATGACCAGAGTCTTTCCTCCCATTTCAGTAAAGGGAATCTGGAAAATGAGCATCAGCACATTAGCACAGTCACAGTAGTGTCTAGTGCTGGGTTCACGTAAAGTCAAACCAGAAATTACTCAGACGGCAGGTGTAGGACACTATAGTTCATTTATGTAAGTAAGGACAGCAAAGCAAAGTAAGTTGTGACATATTATATCCAAAAACTATTTAACCAGTGGACTAAAATCCAACAGGAAGTGAAGAGGCTGCTGCAGCAAGTTTGGAAATACTAAAGTTCAGCTTTGATGAATGTGGTTGACAACATAGACTACAGGCTAGCATTGAGGATGAGGGTGAACAGCAAAGTATTAATAGTTGAGTAAAAATTATCATACTAACAGTTGTCTTTTAATATTTTAGTTGCTTGGGATCTATTACATACTGTGCCTTTCTACCAAGCTATTTCTTCTGCCAGTTTACCTATAAGTTCTTGTCATATTGTATTACCCTCCCTGCTGAACAAAACTGGTTCTTGCTGGTTATGAGCTGGTTCTAAGCTAGTCATGATAAACAAATGACAAGCAATGTACAAGCAAGTACTAGCAAAGAACTAGTTAAAAACAGCTTGTGACCACCAAGAACCAGCAAAGAACTAACTTAAACCAGCTCATGTCTAGCAAGAACCATCTTAAACCAGCTCATGACCACCAAGAACCAGCAACGAACTAGCTTAAACCAGCTCATGACCACCAAGAACCAGCAAGAGCCAACTTATAACAGCTCATGTCCAGCAAGAGCCAGTATAGAACAACTTTAACAGTTCATGACCAGCAAGAACTAGCTTAAACAGTTTATGACCAGCAAAGAGCTAGATTAAACTAGCTCATGACCAGCAAGAACCAACAAACAACCATCTTAAACCAACTCATGACCAGCAAGAACCAGTAACAACCAGCAAGAACAATCTTGAACCAGCTCATGTCCAGCAAGAACTTGCTTAAACAACTCATGACCACCAATAACCAGCATAGAACAACCTTAAAACAGTTCATGACCAGCAAGAACTAGTTTAAAAAGAGCCCATGCCCAGCAAATAACTAGCTTAAACTAGCTCTTGATAAGCAAGAACTAGCAACAACCATCTTAAACCAATTCATGACCACCAAGAACCAGCAAAGATCCAGCAAAGAAACCAGCTCTTGAGCAGCAAGAACCAGTTTAAAAAAGCTCATGACAATCAATAACCAGCAAGAACTAGCTTAAACAGCACATGACCACCAAGAACTAGCAAAGTTCTAGCTTAAACCAAATCATGTCTAGCAAGAATCAACAAAGAACCAGTTTTTAAAAAGCTCATGATCCAGCAAGAACTAGCTTAAACCAGCAGCCATCTTACCAGCATATGCTGCTTTTTTCAACAAGGTTTTTCTGAACTATGGCCCATATACTGTGATAATGTGAGAAATGTTGAAGTTGTCTGAATAGTTTTTGGTTTGACTGTATACTGGTATTGCACTGCAGTAGACACTGTACCTTAAAGTGGAAAGTCTCGTTGAAGACAGGATTGAGTGTTTTCTTGTGCACCTTGGTGTCATACTTCTTCTTCTTGTCTGGGAGGATGAAAACTTTGACATACGGGTCTGAGGTACCGCCGCTGTCCATGGACAGAAGATCTGCAGCTTGCAGGATGCCCACCGTCAGCTACACAAGGAGGCAAAACGTTAAATATGCATGTATTCAAGGGCTACTATTGATTGTAAAATTGTGTAAAAAGTGTAGAAACTCAAAATATGTAAACTCTTTACAGATGTTTACAGCAGTATTTAGTGTTGTCCAATTAATATCAGGTTTATTACCAAATTTGCTCAACATCAAGTGGTTCCAAACCTTTATGAGTTTCTTTTTTCTAAGACAAAATAAGATATTTTGAAGAAATCCAAAAAACCTGTAACCTTCGACAACCATAGTAGGAAAAACTAATTGTATGGAAATCACTGGTTACAAGTTTCCACCTTTCTTCAAAATATCTTCTTCTGTGTTCAACAGAAGAAAGAAACTCTTAAAGGTTTGAAATCACTTGAGGAAATGTTGAGTAAATTATGCTACATCAAAGAGAGTCAAAACGGCATTTGTTGCTGAAATTTCCTGATCAAACCTGCACCTGAAGTGGTTAAAATGCGGTATTATTTCACTGTAAATGCAACCAAAACAAAATACCCAAACCAAGAAATTAAAGATGCCATAGAATGAAAATCTGGATATACTGTACCTAGGCATAGCTTATTAATAATGGTTCAGTACATGGAAATGACATGGTAAGCCTCAAACACAATGGTTTCCTCATTCTTGTGTTCTCGAGGCCTCTACAGTATCATTAATATGACGCCCCAGGCTGCATTTGATTGACCACAATGTTTCCAAGTGAGATTACAACAATATTCTTTTCCTTTATTTTCTAAGTTTATCTAAGCGTGTATTAAACATACTTTGTGTGTGGGACTCTTATTTTTAAAACGGGAGAGGCAGGGAAACTTTTGTGAACATTTGTTCCACGGAATGTGCGCAGCTCGTCAGGACGCAAAATGCAGGATATATGGATTAAGATTTATTAAGTGCCTCCCCATAGAGGCATATGGTCTGTTTAACTGTATCATTTGTTAGTTTAACATGTATATTTATAAATTAGTTTCAAATTTGTAATGAGGCAACAGACACGTGTGCAGCTTGAGGTAACAAATAAAAGTAGACTGCAGAATATAATTTTTTAATGCACGTTTATATGCATCATCACTCAGATATTAATGTGATTTTCTTGAGTGAAAGGACGCGATAAAACTTTATAGAACTCATATCTTTATGCAGAGGTTGATATTAATTCCTGCCGTTGTTTTCATACATGTCAAAGCTTCAAAATACAACACTAAATACAGCTCACGGTCATTCCAAATATGGTCGAAACCGAGCTTTCCATTCTAGGGGGAATTTCTGTGGTTATGAATGAGCATATAAAATGGTTCTGGAGAATTTTTGAACTTACCTAAGCCACAATATCAGAGAACAATTTAACATATTAAATCAAAGCACTCTATGACAACTTTAAATATAAATACGTGTATTACACCTCTTCATATAAAATACAGCATAACATCAAAGTAAAGTGCATTTACCTGGCTTGCAGAGAAATCGTAGTCCAGGGAGAACTGCAGTTTGCCCAGCTTCTCTTTCTCTTTAGGTTCCTCCTCCTTCTCTTCAGTAATTCCCATATCTATATCCTCTTCATCGTCATCCTCTTCCTGTTTCTGGAGAGACAAAAGCACAGATGGCGTTACAGGAGAAACTGGAGCAAAGGCGACTGAAGGTAAATGAAGTTCCCCAAACATGGTTCAACTGGGCCAACTCTCAGCTTACCTGAAGTTAGTTGGGTGTCAAACCACCCGGGTGTTACTGTATGTAACTGTGTCAGCGATGACCTTCAGAGCAACATGACTTGATTTCACTTTTCCTTTCATGACACCATTTTGTAACTTTCTACATTACTTTTGTGGAGGGAAAGATAGGCGGAAGGCTTAGTTTTTCTCAAGCAGACTATCCATAAATTGATTCTCAGTCTGCAGGGTATTATACAGCCCTGATATGGAGTCTAAAACACTCAATTTCACACAGGAACTAAAGATTCAGGAGGGAAGTGTTGCTGCTTTAAATGGAGAGTTCACACCAAAAGGAAAAAAGTGTCAATTTACTTGTTCCAAACCTGTTTGACTTTCTTTATTCTGTTAAACAAAAAGGAGAATATCCTAAAAATGCTTGCAATTGTTAGCCATTGTCTTATTTGTACTGTGGAAGTCAATGGCTAATATCTTTTTTTGTGTTCAACAGATAAAATAAAAGGTTTGGAGCCACTTGAGTAAATTATGATTTTTAGACGAACTCTCTTTAAAGCAAACACATGGTTCAGCCCAATGTAAAATGATGGACAATTTGGAAGAAATATAATTTTACACCTCATTGCAACCATGCATTATTTTGCATGGTTCCTCCCTGCTGCTCTTCAAAATGAAAATGGAGAAGTCATGAAATGAATCTTAATGAACTTATATAATTTACTTTTGTGTTGATTTCATATAGCCTAATGCTTCTGTTGTAATTAATGTTTTTGTGCCCTGTGCTGTAATTAAGGCCCAATCCCAATTCTACCCCTTAGCCCTACGCCATCAAGCTAAAGAGATTTGGGACACCCCTACCCCCTCACATGATTGCGCAAAAACCCCAGTGGTAGGGGTAAGGGGAAGGGCTAGATAGCACTTGAAACGGAGATTTTTCAGGACCACACTTGAAACCAAGGGGTACGAAAATTTCCCAGAATACACCATCTACAACGGCAGCATGGCTGCACACGGAAGTCAGGAGATGCACAAATTAGTATGTTTTGTCATTATTGCGAATTTTTACAACAAACAAGCATATGCTTTAATACATTCATAACGGTGTTTTACCATCATGCTTAAAAAAAAAAAACGCTAAAATAAAACCCGCTCAATTTCGCTATCTATGATCCATAATAATAACTCCTGTATAGTAGTCCCACAACATACTTTCAAATCTGTTACTCAATGACACTCGAATATCCTGTCCAAAAGGTCTAGTGGCTGGGAATTAGCTTTTTACAGTGTCTGGTATAATGTTAATGACGTTTTTGTGTGTTTACATATGGCCACGGTGTAAATGCACAGTACAGTTACGAGCTTATTGCCACATTATATCATTATGATAACATGATATCGGTGCCTTCAGTGATTTCCTGAAGATAAATACCAAAAAATAACGTGACTGGAATAACAGCAGTCGCCATCGTCGATCTCATATGAAGTACGAGCTCGCGATGACATATGACGACGTGTGCAGGTGTTGTAGTGGTGTCCCATTTCTTAGGCGTAAAATTTGAAGCCCTTCCCCTTCACACACTTTTTCAAGGGGCAAGAGGAAGAGGTTGGGGTAAAAAAATTGAATTGGGATTGGGTCTAAATATTGCAGAAATATTACTTTACACGACTGTCAATTGTGTGCTATATATACACCACAAAATATATAATTTAATGTTTTAAAATCAGAATTAAGCGTAACCCATTGAACCAATTTTAAATGATCACAAAGCTAATAAATTACATTAAAGTGAAATTGAAAAAAATATTTCAACTTTAATGAAAATGTTAATATTTTTCCTCTTAAAGATAAGCCAAGGCCACAAAGCCTGAAACATTCTTTGCTTTGAAACTTCTTTCAATAATATGTGGGCGCATACATGTTCATTGCTAGAATTTGCCAAAGTATGTGAGGTCTGTGGCATCAAATCTTATTCAAAGTTTAGTTTGAGGCGGCGGAAAATAAATGACATCCGTGGGCATAGCTATATATCATACTTTGTGGAAAACAGTCTGTGCCTATTAGTCTTAAGTGGACAGAAATGATTTTGAAGCTCTGCCCACATTTTGCATTAACTTTAGCTGTGTTTTCCTCATAAGTGCTTTTTAAATTCTGGTCTGTTGCCAATTAAAAGAGATAATTCAATGCTGTGCTGAACAAAGTAACTCTCTGAAGTGTCAAAGTTTTGGCGTAATTGACTTTAAATGAAAAGGCAAAAAAAAATCAAAAATTTCTTAAAAATGCCTTGTCTATGGTGACATCACGCATAATATTTAACACCACTAATGGTGACTGGTTGGGAAATCAAAGTGTAGACTGATAACTTTCTTGTCCACGACACAACAATAATTTAGGAGTCAGAAAGACATTATCTGACTCGATGACCAACAAAATTTTGTGTAGTCTGAACCAGCCATATCTTGTGTCATAAGTAACATGAAGTTTAATGCTCAATGACGTCTATATAGTGCATAAAAAAAAATGTGTGAATAGTCCTTTATGGATTTGGAAAGACATTAGGTTGAATAAATGATTACAACACATTTTTTTCCCTTCTAAAATTTAAACAATACTTTATATAATGTTATAGCAATTTATATCGTCTTCCAGATGTTTTTTTCCCCTTTTGTAGGCCTTGTTCCACCTGGAACTAACATGCATTTTCAATGACCCAATCACAAAATGCCAGCTGTGATGCCCAGTACAGTATTTTAAACTGTCAAAAAAGTACATAGATGCCTCTAGTGAATTTGTGGAATAAAAAAAAAAAATGCAAGTAGACGTTGCCTCAGCCATGTTTTTCATGGTTCCCAAAAATGTAGCTCTGGGCACAGATCTCCAACGAGCCTGGTTTGGAAATATGGGTACAAAAGCTGGGGTGGTACCTTTTCAAAGTTTTGTTTTGTACTTAAAGGGTCCATACTGATGCTGAAAGGATCCATACTGGTCACTTTAAAGGGGCGATCCACCACGATATCATATTTGAAACATTTTTAGTTTTTGTGTAATGTAGCTGTGTGAAGATAAACAACATATTTGAACGTAAGACACTCAAAAGTTCACCGCAAAGGAAGAATGTTGCTGCGTCTCAATCAGCACCCTAGCATCCGAGGTTGTTTATCAGTAGGCACTGGTAAGGGCACTGGTGAATTTGGTTTACTACACATTGGGACACACTGAGTGTGACATGAGAACATCCTCATTGTGCGTCATCAAAACGGGAGTTTATAAACAACAGCAGAACTAATAATTTTCATATATTAATTTTAATACGTTTTTAAAAGTACATTATAGATAAATAATCTGATTGTTTCATATACCAGCAACATTTCAACCATTAAACAATTATAAATGTTTGCTAGGTAACCTATCTAGCTATGTCCGTTCATGTTAAAAAATAAATATTGGATTCTTTTTTTAAAAAGTCTCGTTTGTTATTACTTTTGATGATTTGGGTCACGTGATTCATATTTTGTGCTCCCGAACTTTCGTTAAGGGCTCATAATGCATATCGACTGTACATTAGTGGGACTTTTCAGGGCATGAATGTTTCAGTTCACTGGAAGAATTTAGCAAACGAGACAGGACTAAAAATGGCTGGAGAGCAGAGTTAGCTTAGCAAAGCCTACAGCGAACAAAGTTTGGGGGACTACAAATAAATACATCTGCGTTAATGATGTCATAAACCCTTCGGTTTACACCTCAGGAAACGCGCAAATAAGGGGCATGATCACAGAGGCATTGTAATGTTAGTAGTAGAGAAAAGTAAAATGAGGCTGTTGAGGCCTGGCCTTCAGAGAATATTTCCTGGCCTTTCAGGAAATATAGTTGTCTTCATATTAGCTGAGTAGCAGTAAAAAGTTAAGGTAAGGTACAAATAAAGCATGAGCACACATTGTTAACACAATCAAGCCTTAAAAAACACTCTAGACCACCCCTCTAAGGTATATATTAGCACCTAAAGGGCTCATATTGTATCCCAAAGGTGGATATTAATATCTAATAAAAAGAACAAATGTGTCTTTTGAAAAGGTACCGCCTCAGTGACAGCTTTTGTACCTTTATTTTATAGAGTGCACTGTACCGCTCAGTGGAAACGAGGCATTAGATGTCACATGCTGGCAGTCCACTAGACTGGCATTGTCTCCTTTGAAAGACATGGAGTTAGTATAGTTCATAACACTGTTACATGACTAACGCTGCTTTGGGGGCTCGTCCCCAGGAAGCTCATCCGTGTGGGAACATCAGACAGACACCGCTGTGATGAAGCATTTCTCACATTTGTTATGCACTTTGAAGAATTAATGCAGCCTCAAACGCAACGCTAGTAAAACAGCAAATATTAGCTTACATCGATGGAGATGTCTGGTTCAGCTTTGGGAAACAAAAAAAGAAGAAAAAGAAACACAAGAGCACAAGACGAAAAACAAAGAGTTGAATCAGAATGTCTCTGAATAGGAAATAAAAAAATGCTTGGGGTGAAGATCTGACCACTCACCCCAAATATATACACACATACACATACACACAAATTAAATTCACACTCCCCCATACATACAAACACTTAAATAAGCACCATTTCTTATATTTTAACTGACATGGTAGAATGCATTCATGCATGCCAAGCCACAAAATGCAAAGTCTGAAAATATTTCTACACGGTTGCATAATTGTTCAAGCCATAGTGGATCAAAACGATGCGATGCTAGCATTATATCTGGAGGATGATTAATGATGTAACAGTAATGCAGTATTCCTACAATGAAGTGTGCGGTGGTTCTCTTATGTAACTAAAGGAGACTTGCATTGAGCATTCAGAGGCAGTCATGCTAAGTTACGGCACATTCATCTCAGTAAAGGTGGCAGATGGAATAAGAAATGGTGAAGAAGAAATCAATCACTCACAGTAAACCATTATTTGCACCAACAGCCCTGTGATCAAATCAGCATGTGATGATTAACCATGTTTATTGCATCATGATTTAAGCTCGTAATTTAAACTTGTTCAGCATAGCTTCTTTTTATGTTATTCATCACCCCAACTGGCCTTTTTAGGTGTCTATAATTTATGATGTGAACAACAAGTATAATGCACGTGTGTTAGGTGGAATTATTAATCATGGCAACATTTAAAAAGGGTTATTATATGATAAATTCAACCTCAGTGCAGAGCAGTGAGATATCCGAGGTAAAGTGTGTAATTTGTTATCACTAACTTTTAACTGGAACTGCAAAGATTCTTTTCAAACAGAAATAGTTGAGTTTTTTCAAACAGGTCGAATGAATAGACATTCCCATTTAGATCCTGTAAGATGTATGATTTCCATACATCTGTTTTCAACATCAATAATAACAAGAAATGTTTCTAACACATCAAATCATTATATTGGACTGATTTAGTGACTCTGAAAACTGGAGTAATGATGCTGAAAATTCAGCTTTGAGCCACGGGAATGCAATAAATTATAAAATGAAATGTTTTAAATATATTCAAATAGAAACTTTAAAAGAAAAAAGGTGTAACCTTTTAAATTTTTACTATATTTCTGATAATACATAAATAATATAAATACAATATAAAATATATTTGGCTTATCTTACCAACCCCAAATTCAACTTTCAGCATTTATTGATAACATTTTTGAATGTTATTTTAACAGTAATTACACACATCACCCTACATGGGTAGCTATCCCGATCCAAATGTAGGTGACATCTTTCTTCAGTAGAATATTATAGATTTTTAACTGATATCGTGGTCCTCTTTGATTGAGAATGCGATGCAACGTATATCGGCACTGTGAGAGTCAAACAAACATGCAGAATTCAGGCAAAACCATATTATTACCTGACTCTTGACAATACCTTAAAGTCTGATGAACAAAATGATCAGTCTGCGCTAGAAACAATTTTATTTATTTCTAGCACAGACTGATGGTTTCATTTCATAAGCGCTCAATAATCATCAGGTATTCATTTTGTTTTGCCTGTATGTGTTTTTTTTCTTTCTTTCTTTTTTTTGCCTCTTAAAGTGCTGGTAGCAGTTGACTTACATTTTATGACACCACACATAATAAACGTCTTGGCTAAAACAAGGCTATATTTGAGCTGTCAGTGAAAATCTAATAGACGTCTAAAAATACGTCCACCAACAGTCAAACTATGTGTACACCTTTTTGACTGTGTACTTGTCTATCTGTGTCTACATGTGTGTAATGTGTGTTTTTCTTTACATATTTATTGTCTTTCACATATTTATTGTCTTTTACGTATTTATTGTCAACATTGCTAATAGTATATTGTTTTGTTTTTGGAGTATGTCGTTGTATTTTGCACTGTCTGGAGCCAGCACCTATGCTTTTCACTCATAATAGTACACGTGCTGCTGATGATGTGACAGTAAAAGTGATTTGATTTGATTTAAAACAGTTCAAAAAATAGACTAGTTTCCAAATAGACCGATTAGACAGACTTCACATGTGTAGTCATTCATTCCTGTGTATTTGATGACTGGTCTATTTTTGACGATTGTTAGACGTCTATTAGATTTTTACTCACAGACCCATTTTAGCTTTGTTTTAGCCAAGACAGCTATGATTGGATATCTATACGATGCATTTTAACCCTTTCACATGTAAGTTTTAAATACTACCATTGAACGTCCTCTGTGAGTTTGTTTAATGTGACTATTATTTAGAATGCATAACTTTAAAGTTTCCATGGCGATGAGTCAGTTTATCACATGACACACTACAGTCAGATGATTTAAGCATACATTGTTGTTTTTTTTTGTTATTTTTCAACATGTCCTGGTAAATATTAACAAAAGTCCTAATTATATTATGAAATATCATCCTGGTTACGTACGTAAGCCACGTTCCCCGAATAGGGAACGGAGACGTGTGTCTGTTAACAGACTACGGGAGACTGTATGGAAAACGCCACAGCAGCTAAGCCCGTCACGCTCCTGATATGAAGTTTGCCAAGCATAGCGTGAGCGCACAAGCCTCACCAAGAGCGCAACCTTCCAACGTCTCCTAGGCCCTTTAATTACCATTACATGGGAATAATTAGAAAATTTTGATCGGGGGTCGTAATGTTTTACCTAGCTAATATAGACTAGGGATTTTAGAATACGACAGTACGTTGGGAAAGCGTGCCAGTCCCCGAAGGGGGAGGACGCTGCGGAGGCCACCTGCTACCCAAGAGGGGAGACTTGATGGCAATAAGAACATATGGACTAGCCCTATGGAGGGGGAGTGCTACATATGATAAGCTGGTTAGCGGGTAGGGAAGACACAGGTCCGCCTGGTCAGGGGGAACACTCCGTGGCTGAATAAGCATAAGGGATCGCCATAGGGGACTGCGCATAGCTGGCACCGAACCTCAGCATGTGGGTAGACCAAGAGTGGGCAAGACCAAGAAAGCGTTTTTGACACCGAGCTTAATTTTGTCCCGATTGACCGGAGTAACCCAGTAATCGGGAGGAAACCGACTCCACTCGAGGATTATAAAATCTTGTGAAGGTGTCGCCCAGCCCGCAGCTCTGCATAATCTGTTAAGAGGCGCTGCATACTCACGGCGAAAAGGAGGCACCGCTTTTTTTTTTTAAAAAGCTGCTTAAAGACGTATGCTCTACGTGACACATTAAGCACAGTGCGCGGACATAGCAATAAAAGGGCTGGGTCTGCCTCCTCCGCAGACAGCGCTTGCAGGCTCACTACCACTTTTAATATTAAAAGGGGTGGTAGGAACCTTGGCACAAGCTGAACCGGGGTCTCAGGTAAACGTGAGAGTACCTGGCACGATTCGCTGACCGAAAATGCCACCGGAATCCTAACCCTCCTGAATGATACCAACGCGACCAGCAGAGCTGCCTTCATGGACAGAAAACTTATAGATACGGAGTCGAGTGGCTCAACGGACCTAATCATAACCGCTGGGGCTAGAGAGATCCCGAGAGGGCAAGAGAGGGGGGCGGGGATGGAATTAACCATCTCGCGCCACGTGCCTCTGAGGAACCAGCTGATGAGGTAGTCCCAGTGCGCTACCATCCGCCGCCCCACAGAGAGCGGGGATGGCAGCACGCCAAACCTTCAGTGTGGAGGGTGACAACCTGCGCTCCAGTTATCCTGAAGGAAGAAAACACAACACTAATCTGGCATGTCCGGGGTTCTTCTCAGGGAGAAGAGCTCCACACAACGAATAGACTCCACTACATTGGCTTGCCTATACAAGGTCTTCTAGCCTGAGTGACGGTGTTAACCATCTAATGATAGGTCACCTAAGTCCTCTGCGCTCTGTCTAGAAACCCTCCATGGAAAAGGAGTCCCAGAAAAAGGAGTGCTTCTTCCGGGGAATTCGTCAGGAAGGTCCATCACGAGGAGTTCGGAAACTCGGGTCCGGTTGGGCCAAGGAGGCGCAACGAGTGAGACCCGCTCCTCGTCTCCCCGACCTTGCACAGAGTCTGTGCGCGCAGGCTCACTGGGGAAAAAACATATTGCGTAAATCCGGGGCCAGCTGAAAGCCAGCGCATCCGTGCAGAGCAGGGAAAGCAGCTGGCGAAGGGCCGCTCGGGAGAAGCGGCAGGATGACCTGGGCTTCTCTGAAGCATGCCCATAACAGCTGGACTGTGCCGGGGTGGAGTCTCCATTCTTCCAGAAACATAACTGTCATGAGAGCATGTAAGCTGGCACAGTAGAGCTCGTACGGGATTTGAACGGCGCACAGCTATTAAGCCGCATGACTCCGGAGGAGCAGATGGCGAGCAAGCTGAGACATGCGGCGGTAGCGCACATCTGCCACACGGTTGAAGTGCGCTATCGCAGCTGTGCTGGCCGTCCTAACCAACACGTGTTTCCCCTCCCATACCGGTAGGAACCGGCGGAGAGCAAGAAACACTGCCAACAACTCCAGGCAATTGAATGCCAATGCAACCGAAGTCCGATTTACGAACCTGCAGCTGCATGCTCGACATACACAGCCCACCAGCCCGTACTGGAAGCATCCATCAGAATGACAGCATGACTCGACACTTGTTCTAAAGGCACCCAGGCCCGTAGAAGGCAAGGTCCATCCAGGGGCTGAAGGTGTGGAGACACAGCGTGGTGATGGACACCCGTTCGCGAAGCCAGCGCTGAAGTGGTCTCATATGAACAATTGACCGGCGTGATAGCGGCTTCAAATGTCATATGTCCCAGGAGCCTCTGAAAAACTTCAGTGAGACCACTATAACTGCCGAATTAAACGGACAGGGCAGCACTAGCCCGGCGCGCTAAAAGCGCACAGTGATGGAGACCGGGTCCAGCTCCAACTCGAGATGAGAGAAGCTCTGCCCGGGGGAGAGCTTGCTCATTCTCGGTTGACCCGAAACCCCAACAGGCCGAGGTTCCGGAGCACCAGGTCCCTATGCATAATCGACTAATTCAAAGGTCTATGGAAAAATATATACAATTAACCCAGTCAATGAATAATCAAAAATGCCGATGTGCGTGCGCCGAAGAGGCACAGGGCATCCTCCACACATGGAACAGGGAGAGCCCGAAGGGGAGGACCATTTACTGCCATGCTCGGCCCCCATCGCACACTGGTAAAAACACGGTTATAAGGAGGGAGAGAGCAAGACATGGAGTGAGCGTCCTTCAGGTCTATAGCTGCAACCAATCCCGCGGACGGACGCACTGGGGGATGCGTTTCTGCATGAGCATCTTGATCGGCATCCTGAACGGGCTGAGCAGCGCTAACCAGGCTGACAGAGTCCGAACGAGCAGCATCACCGGAACGATCGCTGACGTACCCGCGGAGGGGCAGCTTCAGGATGGGGAGTGCTCACCCCGGGAAGCAGAGCATCTCGAGGAAGAACTGAAAATAAGAGATTGACTCTTACCTTCCTCCCAGGATCCCACAGAGAGGCTGGAGGTGCGAGAAAGGAGCTCATCCTCTGGCGCCCTCAAAGCCTGTGGCGAAGTGCACAAAAGCTGAGAGCTGGAAGGCAGCGCGTCCTATGCTGGCAGCAATTGAGCTTCCACACCCAGAGGGAGGAAAAGCCGCTCTTTTCGGATAGCTACATTCATTCGCGGGGGAGCCCCGGCCCTCCACCGGGGAAAGAACGGTTCTCCTCCTTTCCAAGCGGCCCGCCTTAGGTTTGCTTCGCTTACGGCGACCTATGACGGGAGCGTCAACTTCCTGCGGGGGAATCAGCGCGTTCACTAGCCAGTGGAATGGGCTGTAACGGCGGAGCATTTTGGAGCCGCGGGAAGAGCGCTGTCGGCGAGGAACAGCCAGCGCGGACAGGTCCGGTGGGGGAGCAGTTTTCCGAGCCCACCAGGAGATGGCCTGCTCTATCGCTGATCTCTCACCACCGAGGACTCCTGGGTAAAGTCCCAGACGGTGTTGCCGAGTAGGCCTGCCTGGGATATGGGCACACCAAGAAAGTGTACTTTGTCGGTGCGGCGCATATCTGCCAGGGTAAGCCAAGAGTGGCATTTCCGGACCACTGTGTGGTCCTCCCCAGGGCACGGGCGGCCGACTTGAAGGTCATGAGAGCATAGTCGACCACCACGCGGTGCTTAGGCATAAGCCTGGGGAAGAACCGCCCCTGTGCAGCACAGCAGGTGCTGTGGTGCAGGACAGAAGCGGCATGGCCTGCAGCGGTGTGGGCTCTGGCCATGAGAGGCACAGATAACCCACCCGCTTTGGACGGGGGTCTCAACTTACCCCTCCAGGTGGCGGTGCCCACCACCCGAGGAATAGCTTCGCACCCACTGGCCGCCTCGCCATCAGGGGAGGTGAAGGCAGAAGCGCACGAGGACCAGGCGGAGAAAAAACGCCCTCTATGCCAGCGTGCGCTCGCTGTGCGCCCCTGGGAAGAAGTGGACGGGAGCTGGAAGATTCATCTTACATCAGCCCGCACGCCATACCTCTAGTCGGTCCGGCGGTGAGACTGGGGGACAAGCCATCTCCAGCCACACTGCCGAAGCAGCCCAGGAAGCGCAGCCATCATGTCTGATTCGAGAACCGTGACCACGCATTGCACCCCGTAGGATGGAAGCGAGCCCAGTCTGTCATCTGAGCGCCAGTCTGTCTGCTCGCCTGCTCTGGCGATGTCGCGATGGACATCTGATCTCCGGTGTCATCAAGCGGAGGCGCGGGCATCCCGGGGGATGAACCGCACAACCACTCGAAGCTTGGATGGAGCGCGCTGTGGAGGAGTTGGGGGTCCGCGGGCCCGGAGGCGACAGATAAACCTCCACTGTAATCCTCAGATCTGTCCGCGTGCTAACCGCTTTCACGGGGAGCAACGGGGGTTGCTTGGGAGCCGCGATCTCAGCTGTGCAACAGCCATGCCCTCACAGTGAGAGCATGAGCTGTCCACGAGCACCGCATCAACATGCTGGACCCCCAGACCTGTGATGCGATACCCGTGCCCACCACCGCATCCAGAAACGCACAGTCAGAACAGCGTCTTGAAAAAGACGTGTTGATTGACTGTGTTGCTCTCTTAGGGAATCTGCTCTTTTAATGGAAACTGCTCTTTTGTGCACACCAGCGAAACGCCCAGGGGACAGGAAGCCCAGATCGACCGCCGCTGTCGCGTCATCTCCCGCACTGGTGAGTAAACTGGTTTCAGTCTTGAAATCAGGTTGGCAGATAGAGTGTCTTCAGTTTCATGAGAGGCTCTGAAAGCTAAATTCTTGTGCTCGCTTCTCAGCTGGCAGCTTTTATAGCACCAATGACAAATCACTGTCAGCTGTGGAGCTGAGCTCTGCCAATTCATTGGCCCGTTTTCTTACTCTTCAGAGTGATTGGTCGTCTGAAGTACTCCCGTAGTCTGTTAACAGACGCACCTTGGTGTTCCCATATGAAGAGGAACTGATATTCTGATTTTCCAATATTTTTAAGAACATGTATTTCATTGTTTAAACTGCTTAATAATGAATAAATGAGTAAATGCTCTAGTAGGGGAGAGCGGGGATGAAAGTAACATGGGACGAAAGTAACAAAGCGATTTTCTCAAAGCCCTGACAACATTTACTTTCCAGGCTATAACAGCCCATTCAGCATGCAACCCTTGATGGAGCTGCCAAATATCATGTGATTTCGGGACCGTGTACTGCAGTTAGCTCCAAATTTCTGTTTTTAAATGCAGAAAGTAAATTATTGTAGTGGTTCTTTTTTCCTTATTACAAGTTTCTCAGTGTTTCTCTTCTCATGTGTCACACTAATGATGAATCTACAGGTTATTTACTGCAATAACACAAAATGTCTGAGTTTTTCAGTTTAAAATAAATCAGGTTTAAATGGCACGAGTTCCTGTGAGGACACTGTTATTTATGTCCCACTGCTAATAGCCATACCTTATTTTTCACTTCCACATTAGAGTTTGCAGTGTTTGGATTCAGATGTTTGACAAAATGTATGCATATTGCCAATAATAATAAAAAAATATTCAAAGATTGTAGAATTTTTTTAACATTTTGCATTGTTGGATTGCTTTTGAAACATTTGATGGAAGTGAAGTTTAAAATGAAAATGCTGTTTAATATTTTTTTTTGCAAACATAAAGGACAAGATATGTTTGCAGTTAACATTAACAAGGTCATAGTCAGATATATTGAAAAAAAACAAGATTAAGCCAGTAAATCTAGCAAATATTGGTGTTACTTTAGACCCACCCGTGTGTTACTTTCGTCCCTGCTGATGGGGTCAAAAGTAACAATCTGCAACTTTTGTTTAAAGTGAAGTTATATTGGAGTTGTTTTACATTGATACAAAATAACACCTGATTTTGATAGACCACTATTGTGAGTTAGTTACCACAGCAAAAATATATTTCTGCTAAAAACATTATCTTTTAAAATTAGGTTTTTATGAAAAATGTTACTTTCGTCCTCGCTCTTCCCTAACCTAAACAGTGTGTATCTTACGTGATATAAGTACATCATCCAATTATTTTAGAAAATAATTATTATTGCCATTTCCATAGACATCAGCGTGCATTTCATAAACCATTAATGTTATGTTTTGCTAGTATTAACATTTATTGAAATGTCTGAAACCTAAAATAGATGTTATTTGTTTGAAAACACTGATAAATTGCGATTTATGACAAGTGGCATGCACATCTTTTTCTGACTCAGAATTTAGAAGCTGATCATGTGACGCACTGAACACTCTAATCCCACCATTGTGATCTTATACGTCAAAGGGTTAAACATAAAATTGCTTGTTGTTGAGCAAGGACAGACAGTTTCAGCTAAAAATCTTTTATAATTTTTTGCTTAGAAATAAAAAAAATGACTTACATCTTGGATGCCCTAAGAGAAAATTTTCTTTTTGTTGTGTGTTAAATGAGCTACCACTTTAACACAATTTAAAAATAAACGGTCACACATTTACACACTAGCACACGCATACAAAAACAATGAAACAAACTGAACCATTGTAACAGGTCTCCTGGTTAAAAGCTGTTTCCCACTCCACCTACTTAATCCAACGACTCCTTCGACTTCTACATTTCAAGAAGAAAAGCAAAACTCTTTGTTTTTTTTCCACACAATGGGTCATCCAGGAAAGTTACTCTCAAGTCAAGTCATGGTCATTCACTGGTGCCTGTATGAAGGGCATGCATTGGGCTTTGTCTCAAACGCTGCTTCACCTCATCTGGACATTCTCCTGCTTTCATTCACAGGTTTAAAGCATGCAGAAACACATATATGTTGGATCATTTGCATATACGTTGGATAACTTGCCTATATGTTGCATTTAAAGATCAGTTTTGGGAGCGATTAGACAGGTGGAGCAGCCTTTGGAGGACAAATCACCAACCGTACCCTTTCAACATGCATGTTAGTGAGGAGGATTGGTGTTTCGGTGTCTCTGAATAAGCTAGGATGGAGTTTAAGTTCATAACCAAATGCACATCCATTTCTAAAGGGGCCATTCCTTCTACCCATTTAGTTTTAACCCCACTGGTGTTTATGTGGCATGTCAAACTGGTGGAATGCGAACCCTCCCCCCCCAAACCAACCCAAACTAGTTCCTCAAGCAACTTCAGCAGCTCTGCAAGACTCAAGAAGAAGCCAAAGATCTCATTCCCAGCCAGTTTTCATAGCCCAAAATCTGTCCTGAGGGGCACTGCAAGCCATATCACACCTACCGTAAGACGACAGGTCCAGCACAGTCAAGATACACGGAGCACATATCAGACACAAAGCGGGAAGGACAGAGAGGTGAAGAAATGGAGAGAGAGGGAGAGATTGAACTCACAGAAGACAGAATCAAGTCGAGGAAATCAATTAACACTTAATGGACACGTATCAAAAATGACACATTTTGGAATACATTGACATGTTATTGGGTAACATTGCATTTACAACACATTTAACTTAAAGGAGACCACATTGAGGCACATTTGAGACATTTTTGATGTACAGCAAGCGAATACTTACATAAATATGCAAGATCAGCGACAAACTAAAATTTGATTTAGTTTTAGGTTGTTGGTTATATATAAATATATATATGAATATCTGGAGGTACAATTTTATATGATAATATCATGATTTTTGTGGCAACATAGCACAAACAAATACATATATTGTTTGACTTACAAACAGACATAACAATAACATACAAATTAATAAATGCTTAAAATAATAATAAAAAAAATACGTGTTAATATATATATATTTTTTAAAATCATGTCTAACTAAAGATTTCTTTGTTTAAGAAAAATTATATATTATATTATTGAATAAATATGATCTGGTATATCTGAGACTAGTTATTTTTATAATCTTTTACATATTATAATAGTTTTTAATTAATATATTACATTTCATGTTTAATTTGAATATTAATTCATTATATATGTTAAACATAAACAATATTATAAACATCTTTAGTTTAAAAAGTGTCTATTTAGTTTAATATAATTTAAGATATAGTTATTTATGTATCTCAAGTTAATCAACTAAATAAATGAGAAATGTAACTGTTTTATGGTTTTTATTTATGTAAAGATTTTTGTTTTATTCATGTTTTTTTTTTATTTTAGTTAAAAGAGGTTAACTTTATAAAAGAAAAAAAAAGCAATTATTTGTTTTCACCTTTGTTTTAAACCTTATAATGAGACAGATCAGGAAAAATACCTGCTATTCAATGATTCTGTTCAAGTTCAATGATAAAATTGCTTTGCGTTTATACAAAAAGCTAGAAGACAAATATATTTAATATTTAGGAGACTTGCAATATTTAATAAGCTCTTACTATAGCCCCTGGTCTCCCATAAACAATAAGCCTGTCTTAATGGTGTTTATGCGCAACAAAGTTCCTCAAGATTATTTATATAGAAAATGATATATTAGGAAATGACAGGCAGAACTTTAACGATGCCCAAATGGAAATTAGCTTGTCACAATAGCAAACACACAGCACACAGCGGGATCTGACACAACACTGCAAATATAGCAAAACTCTTCTGCTATTCAGCTATTATATTTCCCACACAGAGATAAAAAAGATTTAGTGCTGCTGTGCAGTCGCTGGAAAATGTGTCATTTTTAACACAAAAGCACAAGAGATTAACAGCACATACATTCTTTTGGAAACCAAATTATACGAACGAGGCAAATGAAATGACGTGGCGGGAAATCTTTCATGTAGCTTTCCTGCTTTACAGGCAGCAAATGACGTATAACACTGAATATTTTATATTCCATGAATATTAAATGGCTAAAAAATCGTTCCAGCATACCAACCATCCATTTGCCTGACCTAGAAGCTATATTAAGAATATGTGCGATAGTAACACAGCCGTTTTTTAAAACGGATAGCTTTGGTGTTTGAGATTGCTGAGTCTTTTAAATATATCACATGAGTAAAAGCTTTAAACAAATAAAAGATTCAGATTAGATATGTAGCGAACCCTATTAAACTCATTAGCCACAGGCGGACATTAGACGGTGGAAAAACTTTAATATTTCGGTCTAATGAGTAGTTCACCCAAAATTAAAAACTGTCATTATTTCTCACCCTCATATTGTCTGTGTAATTTTCAGAAAATGTGAGCTGTTAACATCTGAGTTCAGTCAATTTAATTTCAATACAATTGTGGATCTTGCCTATATGTGCAAGGGGTGTAAGAGTACACAAAATGGTGGTTCAGTACATTTTCAGTTCAGCAGAGGGGAAAAACAAGACATAAAATCATCAATCTTTCTTGTTTATTCAACCAGTGTTTCCCAATTCTGTTCCTGGAGGCACACCAACAGTACATATTTTGGATATCTCCCTTATCTGACCCATTCATTTCAGGTTTTGGAGTCTCTTCTAATGTTCTGATGAGTTGATTCAGGTGTGTTTGATTAGGAAGAGGTTGAAAATGTGTACAGTTGGTGTGCCTTTGAGAACAGGGTTTGGAAACATTGTATTAAACTGCGATTAATTGACAAACTGTAGACACTGAATGACTTGAATGTAAATGTGATGTTATGTGACATTCTGTTTATAAACCGACATCATTCCATGGTTGAAACACAGACTGAGCATGTTGTTCATGTATGTTTATTTGGTGCTATAACTAGTAATAAAAATAAGGTATGATGTGTTCACTTACACATTGCAATCGCCTCTCTCTAGCTGCTTTTCCACTATCAGGCGATAGGGTTCTAAGAACATTCAGGTATGGTTCCAGCTGTGTTTCCTTGAAAGCCTGGTATGGTGCGGCAGGATTCTCAGCCCGGATTTCTAGGCAACCGTGCTGGTAGTATGTGAGTGACGTGCCCACTCTTGTTGTATGGTTACCAATTTCTCCATAGCTGAATAAGCAGAGGCACGCTATGTATTTTTTGTGCGTGTTAGTTAAATGTCTGTGTTTGTTTGTGTTACATTATTTGTTTTAGTTTGTGTTAAGTAAATATCAGATAAAAAAGTAGTCCCAAAAACAGAAATATTTATTCATTGTCTCAAGGCAATGACTGGCGCATTTGTATTGCATTCCAAAGAGCCTCGTTTTTAGCACCACAATAGAAAATGAAACAATATCCATTCTAATTGGCCCAGATTAACACTGAATGGAGAGGTTAAGCAAAGAAAATAGTTTGGCCCAGTAGTGGAAAAGCAGCTTCTGTCACACCAAATCAACAATATGACAAAAATCTCATAATATGATATAAGTCATCTCATATGCTAATATATATCACGATAAAGTACCATTTGTGTAAATTTTATTAAATAATAGTTTATATACATTGAACACACGTAAAACACTTTTTTTTACATTTAAAAGTATATACTCAAAATCATATGTCTTCGTATTTCTTATTTCTTATATTTCATAGTTCTTTAGAACTTCAGGGCTAATGTTTGATTAACAATGTAGAAATCTAAAATAAATATTAATTAATTTTTTAAAAACTAATTATTAATCAGTATAAAATATTGCTTAGTTAAATGCAAATTAAATTTTTCAACACTGCAACTTTCTCACAATGCTGTTATTCATGTTTCTGTCTGCATCCCCGTAATGATGTAATATTGCGTTCATATAATTTATAATGAAAAAGTATCATGACATAAACGATAGAGCATAATAGAAACTATAGACTTTTTTTTGTCCATACGATATATATTGTCATATTGCACAGCCTTAATGCATAATAAATCAAATGACCCGCACTATTTTTTTAATACAAATTTGTGTACTGTTACTCCCCATTATATGCTCTATAACCATTTTGTGTAGCATCTCACATCTCTGAAACATCAAATATTCTCTGTTAGGATAGAGTTTTCATTTTTGGGGTGAACTGTCTTATTAAAGTTGAAGAGTTTTGGTGTTGGGTGGTCATACCTCTCCTCCCTTCATGTTCTTCATTCCCATATCACCTTTGCCTTTTTTCCCCTTCTTGCCTTTTTTCTTCTTTAGGCAGGTCTTTTTAACGATGCAGAAACAGCATGTAAGAATGAGGACCACAGCAACGATTGCAATGGCAATGATGGCCCAGGGAGGAACTAAAAGTGAGAGAAACACAGAAAAAGATGGATGAACAAGGTGTGGAAAATAAATATTTAGATTTATCAGGGCCGTTAAGAAAGCTAAGTATGTCTTCAATATTAGCCCTTGATCAATATAGAAGAGAATCAGACTTAAATCTCACTGCTTGTCAGATTCATAGCTTCAGTCATACTCTGAAAACAATGACTACGTTTACATGGACATCAGTAATCAAATTATTTGCCTTAATCTGAATAAGACAATAATATGATTAAGGTGTTTACATGAGTTCCTTTCATGATCCCATTTTACATGTTATAGCACATAATTTGATTAACGTCATTGCGTCACTGTGCTATCCACGTTTCCTCCGGAGTTTCATGTAATTTTGGGTGTTTGGCACTTTCACTTTCACTCAGGAACATTTCATGCATGCCCTCCGTGACAAACAAGATATTGGATGCGAGTTTGAACTGCTGGAAGGGTGTTGTTTTAATGGTATTTGATACCGCACGCCATATGGGGAAAAAAAACAGGTGTCTGTGGTCCTTCACTGACTCGGTAGGTGCAGAGAATAGTGTCAAACAGCCAGGTGTGTATAGACTATCTTGTCGCAAAATGCGGCGAAAATCCTTCACGACGGAAATAGTTTGATTAAGGTGTTTACATGTCTGTACTGCACTTCAGTAATGCGACTAAATTCGGCATACTCCACGTCTTAATCCGATTTCTGTTTAGTTTGATTATGACCTTAATCAGATTAAATTAATCAAAAATGGCTGTTTACATCGTAGATTCTTAATCAGAGTATTGTCTAAATGGTATTAAAATCAGATTATTGGTGTCCATTTAAACATACTCAATGAGACCAAAATTGTGTCCCAAATAACACACTTTGAACTATCCACTTTTAAAATCTGCACTTACACACTTTGTGTTTGAGTTTAGTGTCATCCCAAATGGAACATTTTTTTTACAAATCAAGTACCAGTTCCAAGACAACATTTAATGGTTGCTAAACTATTGAAATAAGCAACCAAACTAATAAATAGTATCTGTCATAAGTACAAACACATTTACCACCAGGAGGTGGCCTAGTCATCTCTGTAGGAGAGTTTTCTTGTACAATCCAAAATAAATTAGGTCATCCAACCTCAGAACCCAATAGCTCCTTCCCATCCACTATGTGAGTAAATCTGCTCAAATCGTTGGACTTTCCACACTTTTTTTTAATTGGTTGAATAAGTTCATCATCTGAGTATTTAAAGTGCACTCATTATTTTTAGAATTTTAAACTTAAAGTACACTACTTGCACTACAAAAGGGGCAGCTGTGGCCTAATGATTATTTGGACATGTGATCAAAATGTCGCAGGTTCCAGTCCCGGCACCAACAGGAATTGTAGGTGGTGGGAGTGAATAACCAGCACTCTCACTACCCTCAATACCACAGCTGAGCTGAGGCTCTTGAGTAAGGCATTGACTTTCCATTGACTTTCTATTGCAGGAGGGTGCCTCCTTGTCATTTCTGATTGTATTGTTTTATTTTTTTAATCATCAGAAATGACAAGGAGGCACCCACCCTCAATACAAAGTCAATGGAGTCAATTGTCAATTGTTTTCCCCCCAGTGGGCGTGGCCTTCAGATTATGACACATTCCGCTCTGTCTCTATACTGAGCCACAACTTTCAATTTCATTTTGACTTTCACTGAATAGTGTATACGTATATAATTTGTGATGCGCTTGAAAGTTTATACTGACTTGACAAAGACAAGGTTTACAAAAAGTCTGAATAGTGCTATAAGGAATGACAACAATAAAGCAACGAGAGAATATTAGGTCTGTCACTTTTTGTTGGTTTATTTATCTGGCTGCTGTTCATGAGGGGTTTAATTTAGTTGTTTACTTTGTCACTTACTTTTCACAGTTTTCCGCTTCCCCCAACATTGAAATTGGTCACAGTTTTATCATTCTGTAGAAGACTGACTGTCTTAAATGGGACACTAAAACTGTAAGAAACACTGTTCTTTAGATAAGAAGTTAAACCAAGCTCCTGACCGGTCATTAAAATCTTCTGGGACTTACAATGAAGAGTAGGGGTGTTTCCCTAGAGTCCTGGCCAAAATTCCCACATTTGCCCTTATCCTAATAATCCACATCCATTGAATTGGCTCTAACATTGCTTCCTCTTCACATATAGCTTATGTGTGGTGAGTGCACTGGCACCGTTGTTCTGTGGCTGCCATCACACCATACATGTGGATGAGGCACACTGGTGGTGGCTGAGGAGAGACATCCTAATATGACTTGTTATGTGCTTTAGTGTACAGCAGTACATAGTAAAGTGCTATATGCCTCAATCATTCATTCATTCATTGGTGCTGTGAGTGATGTGATAGTAACCTATACTCAGTGTGTGTGCTCAGCATTAAACCCATCCAAGTGCATACACACAGCAGTGAGTAGTGACCACACAAACCATGAACATACACCTAGAGCAGTAGGCAGCCATTTCCTCCAGTGCCTGGGGACCAACTGGGGGTTTTTGATTGGTTCACTCAAGGGCACCTTTGTAGTGGGTACTGAAGGTGGAATGACGTGCTCTTCATTTTCTTTTTCACCTACAGTACAACTCCTCCCGGCATGTAAACTGGCAGGTATTGGGTTATACTTTTGACTTTTTACTGTTTGGCCACAACTCCAACATTAGGCCACAAGTACTGAGGGAAATTTAGTGTGCCAATGAGCACTGATCGAATAGTTTACCATCATGTTTACTGTCTGCCAGAATATGGTGGCACATCTGATTGATGACTGAGTGTGTTCAGGGAGCCAGACAAAGAATCTTGTGGTTCTTGGTTCTATAGTATATTTGTCTATGGTTGTATAGTTGCTTTCTAGTGTCAGTGTTGCTTCTGTAGGTGGTATCCAAGAGTTCAATTAGAACAGTGTTTCTCAACCACGTTCCAGGAGGACCACCACCTCTGCACATGTCTTTATGTCTGCACATTTCCATGTCTCCTTAACCAAACACACCTGATTCAGATTATCAGAATCAGAATCGGTTTTATTGCCAAGTGTGCTTACACACACAAGGAATTTGTTTTGGCTACAGAAGCCAATCAGCTCATTAGCAGAAACTGAAAGACCTGTAATAGGTGTGACAGACAAAGTAGACATCCAAAACATGCAGTGTTGGTGGTCCTCCAGGATCGTGACTGAGAAACAATGAATTAGAAGGTGTCATGTTTAACATGTATGAAGAACCTGGAGTTCTAGCTCTGTTAAAAATATTTTTGTGATAATTATGTGCTCCTGAATATCTTATTTAGCTGGTTAAGTTATCAGGTTTGGAGTTGAATGTATCAGTAAGGTGGATCTCAGAGTCAAAGATTAGATACCACTGCTTTAGATTGCTTCTAGGGGTTTGTTACAGTATTCTAAGTAGTTGGTATTTATAAGTTAGGTTGCTTTGAATGTTTCCTAGGCCATTGCTAGGTGGCATTTAGGACAGAGGTCTTTTAACCCTGCTACATGTCTTGCAAAGTTTATTTCCAAATTGGTTCAGCATGCCTGCCCTTGTATTGTCATGTGATCTATTAGCTGCTTCAGATGTGCTTCATAAGAGTGTGAGCTAAACTCAACAGCAGAGGTCACAAATCCTGGTCCTGGAGGCCTGGTGTCTTGCAGA
The DNA here is from genome assembly GCA_903798115.1 of Danio jaintianensis. Lineage (NCBI taxonomy): Eukaryota > Metazoa > Chordata > Actinopteri > Cypriniformes > Danionidae > Danio > Danio jaintianensis. The sequence goes on along the minus strand of CAIGQV010019951.1, from coordinate 1,325,976 downwards.
GTTTAACTACAACTTGTCTTAACACACCTGCCTGGAAGTTTAAAGTATACCTAGTAAGACTTGGCTGCGTCCGAAACCGCCTACTACTCAGTAGGTACTGCATTTGAATTTATACGTACTACTCGGCCATTAGAAAAGTACGTTCTATACAGTATGAATGTGAGCAGGTGTCAGTGACCACACAAGCAGTATTACATCCGCCATTTTGTCATGGTCACATGCCCCTCCCGCGTCACTTGCGTCGCTTCACTCCCATTCATGAATTTTCTCCTGGGGCATCATGGGATAGCGCAGCGTGCATGGGATGTGCACTTCAGAATCTCGCCGGAAGTAAATGCAGCCCTTGATTAGCTTGTTCAGGTGTGTTTGATTAGGGTTGGAGCAAAAATCTGCAGGACACCAGCCCTCCAGGACCAAATGTGGTGACCTCTACTCTAAAGGACAACTTCTCAGGAACAAGGTTGCGACCTCTGTTCTAACATATTGTAGTTTTGAACAGTGTTACTAGGTAGTGCCTAGGATGTTTGATGGTTGCTTGGGTATTGCTAGTCTACGTTTCTATGGAGTTGCTAAGTTGTTCTGGTTCAAGGCCATTGTCAAGTGTTTTCTTCAGTGTTGTGTTTGTATTATAAGCCATTTTAGGTGGTATTGTGGGGTGTTAAATGCTAAGATGTTTTTGAGAGGAGCTAAGGCTTTGCTAATGTGTTCTGAGTGGTTGCTATGCAGTTGCTAGGTTGCTCTGAATCGTGTCAAGGTCATTGCTCTGCAGTCACTAGGGTGTTGAGGTTTTGCTTTGAAGGGTTGCAAGGGCTTTGCTAGGATGCCTCTCTGTGTCTGCTAGGATGTTTCTATAGACAGAACATTACAGTTAGAAATGGTGCATGCGGCACATTTTATCAGCAGTGTCAGAAGTTCTGAGCTTGAGTTACAGCTGTTGGTCTCTGCTGAGGCATTTTGAAATAAAGAATGCTACAAAATATGACATATATGTAGTCAGAAACTCACGTGGAAGCTTGTCCATCTCATTGAGGAACTTGTTTTTGATGTCACCAAAGACATCATTCTTGCTGACTGGGCCCTGGTGCTCAGTGGAGTTGTCTGCAGGTGTGGAAACAGCAGGGGCCATTGTCAGGGCGCTGGCACCGGTCGGCTCGGGGCCCACCATGGCCGCCGGCTTCTTCTTCAACACATTCCACTTCATGCTTGATGCCTACACCAACAGAAACCCTGATGGGGAAGAAGAGAGTCAAGATGACAAAAGTTGTCATGAGTTGTTCCTGAGTCTTTGAATGAGTGACTGAATGAAATGACTTACTCGCTCCATCAAACAATGTTGCTACCTTGCATAGACTGTCACTGTGGGTTTAGGACTGTCAACATAATAAGTCTGATCCCAATCATTAAAACGTGCCTAAAATATAAAAGGTTACAAGCTATTTGTCTTTAAATTTGATTTATCCAGTGAATAAATAAATCTGAAAAGAGTTGAAAATAATTTAAATGAATTAGTTTGTTTAAAATTCAACACAGCAGAAGTGCTTTGGTTGGTTGAAAATGAAAACTTTCAAATTTCAAATTTATTTTTTAAATGATACCATTATTGTCTTTGTGTAAACTACAAAAGCACGATTTTGTGGAGACTGTGACATCATGTGCATGTGTATTATTGTGTGTACTGTATGCAAAACATTTCAAGAACGCAAAGGAAAAAACGTTCCATTTTTAGTGTTGTCATGTAAATATATCCCTAATGTTGCTGTAAGTTTTTAACTCTTCTAAATCATAAAAATACTAATATGTGTGCAGTTATTTAAGCAACACAGGATCATTGTGGATCTGTACCCCGTCTACATTTCTGGAGAACGCAAATTATGTAGCCAGAGGTATGTCTGGCTGCATTTTATCTTTAAAATGAATGCTATGGGGTGGTATGACGCCGCCGACGACGCTTTTCTGGCTTTTATTTTTCTAGATTGCTTTTAAAAACCCTATCGTCTGGGTTTAGGGAAGGGGGAGGATGTGTTAGTCGACAGCAAGCTGGCCTGGTCGACTGAAGTGTATATTGCGCCCTCTGGTGGATTTATGCGAGAAGAGGACGCGCAAGAGAAATTTGAGATCATCAAAAAGCGTGCACAGCAGCCTCTGGTGGATTTGCAAAAACAAAAACTGTGAGCAGACGTACCTCCGGTTACGTATTTTGCTGTCCCCAGAAATGTAGTCCTGGGTACGTATCCGCAATGAGCCTGGGTTGTATTTAAGAAACATGCTACATGAACATTTTCAACATTGAAACATTGCTACGTAAAAAAAAAAAAAAAAAAGCTAAATTCATAAGATGTGTTCCATGTCAGAATGTATGTCTTTGTTTTGGTCTGAGTAACTCTGCCCACTACCAGTTTACCCAGGTACATTTTGGCACCCCGGGTTGCCTTGGTGGAAAACAGCGTATTTTATTTCAGTCTTGAAGACTTCCTCAATAATTTGGGCGCCACCGAAAGATATTACAAGTGTAAATATTAGCTGATCCGCTTAGATTGTTAGGCATGCTCATTCCTGCTGAGTGAAAAACCCCTCTCTAATATTTTGAATTTGGACTGCAACACTAGGTGTCAACCCTAGACACTGCACCTTTAGTGTTCTGAACTTGAAACAATAAAACAAATTGTCCATTAATGTTTAATGTTTTATAGTTTGTCTCCAAAAAAATGCCCATTCGAATTCACAGGACTTTGGTGTTGTATAAAACATTTCTACCGTTTTAAAGGAAATATGAACAATGGCTAGTAGTTAATAAATAATAATAAAATTAGATAAAGCCAACATTTCAACAGTTTTTAGTACACTTCTATGCTTATAGAGTGAAAAGTCACATACAGGACAGCTTTTATGTTTTACTCATTATTAAAACATAATTTATTTTTGTATATATGATAAGCGTATGAAAATAGAATATTTTCATAGAATAAATTGTTCTTATTCTACTAAAGGTTAATTCAGATGGAAGTTTTTCTTCAATAACAACAGATGAAGGCCTGGGTTTTTGGTATAAATTAATTATTAAAATTATAAAACTCTCGCTTCAAACTTTCAGATGACTTAACGGAGGCCGGTCAGCCAATGTGGAAGAATGGTAAACATAATGAAATGAGACTTAGCCCTCTGATTTCATTAAAAACGCAGAGATATAAGCAAACAGAATAGATTTCTCATTTCTCAAGCCTCAATTCTCTGCTCCAGTGGTGGAGAGCCTGTCCGTACCTATTGCGTTGCTTGAATAATTTAATGAAGCTGACAGTTCATGGGATAAGCTGCTTTATTATTCAAGGGCCCATTCCTGCACTGAGAATGCATGGCAAAAAACGCACCATGCTGGAGTTATGCAATCTGACATTGAATAAGTCAAGTGGCCTACAGACAGACTGCAGGAAGTGCTAACAAAAAATAAAAGATGCAAAGACAGATAGAAAGCGCCGCTGCGAGTCAGAGATTCATCCGGCAGACTCTCCAACACCAGTCTGATTAATGACACTTCAGCACCTGCAAATCTCAATGAAAACATCTGACGCTCTGAGATTTTTTTTCTTCACAATCACACACAGGCAGACGTTCGTTTGCTCCCCTAAAGATTCTCAACAGCATGACGAAAACACACTTTTAAATGTTACAAAACAAAATGCGGGCTGTGTACAAAGTTATGGCATACAAGATGAATCTTGTAAATGAAGCAAATGAGTGTTTTTTTTGTTTAAGTTGTGTTTAAAGAGAGGAAAGGATATTATTTAAAAAGAATATTATTTAG
>CAIGQV010019951.1:1290477-1319222 GCA_903798115.1 Danio jaintianensis | reverse complement strand
TGATGTCTGTAAGAGGCTAGTGATGTCTGTGAGAGACTAGTGATGTCCGTGAGAGACTAGTGATGTCTCTAAGAGGCTAGTGATGTCTGTGAGAGACTAGTGATGTCTGTGAGTGATGTCTGTGAGAGATTTTCAATTGCTTTGACCTTTGTAAAATTTTGTTTTAATCTTGCTTCATGCTTAAATCATTGCTTTTCTCTAATTTTGATTACTGTGTTTTCCACAAAATAAAGTTGTTGTTCTTGTTTTTTTAATTTTTTTTTTATTTTGATGAATTGCATTGGTTATTTTGTTATACACTAGCATACAGTTGCAACTATATTAAATAAAAAAAAATTGGAATGACAATAGTGGCACGGTGGCTCAGTGGTTAGCACTGTCACCTTACAGCAAGAAGGTCGCTGGTTCGTGTCCCGGCTGGGTCAGTTGGCATTTCTGTGTGGAATTTGCATGTTCTCCCCGTGTTCGCGTAGGTTTCCTCCGGGTGCTCCAGCTTCCTCCACAATCCAAAGATATGCGGTATAGGTGAATTGAATAAGCTAAATTGTCCATAGTGTATGTGTGTGAATGATTGTGTATGGATGTTTCCCAGTGATGGGTTGCAGCTGGAAGGGCATACGCTGGGTAAAACATATGCTGGATAAGTTGGCGGTTCATTCCGCTGTGGCGACCCCAGATTAATAAAGGGACTAAGCCGAAAAGAAAATGAATGAAACTGGCCATAGTGTATAAGTGCGAATGGGTGAATGGGTGTTTCCCAGTTCTGGGTTGTGGCTGGAGGGAATCCGCTGCGTAAAACATATGCTGGAATAGTTGGCGGTTCCACTGTGGCGACCCCTGATAAATAAGGGACTAAGCCGAAGGAAAATGAATGAATGAATGAATGAATGGAATGACAATGATATTAAATTGTCTTCTGATAAAAAAGGTGTCTATAAGTTGTTCTCTTTTGTTTTTTTAAGTTTTAAGTTCTTTTATATACACAGCAAGGAACAACAAGGAACAAACATTGGCTCATGCTGTAGATAAAAAAAAGAACAAAAGCACAAGGTAAAAAGCAAAAAAAGTAAAACAAAACAAAACATACTTTAGTCAAAGAAAGATGTATTATATATATAGCTTAAACCTCAAAGGGGTCACTGGGTTGCACTTGAGTTGCAGTAGATTTGTTAAAAAAATCAAGATGTTGACTAGTTCTTAAAAATCTGCATCTCTCCATTTGAATAACAGGGATCATGCACGAAATCCAGTTCCGAAATGAAGGGGGTAAAAGTGACTTCCAATTCTTGAGCACTAGTCTTTTAGCCCAACCATGCGCTGCATTAAGGACTGCTCCAGTGTTTGCGTGAGAGAAGATGTGTATTGTGAGGAGCCAAAAATGACAAGTTCAGCATCCAGTGAAGTAAAAAAAAAAAAAGTCTGCTCTAAGCACTGGATTACCAGTCAAATAAAATAGTTCTCTAATTTGTATCTGTATTCGTTTACAAATCATGCACAATGATAAAACCAGCGGTTAGCTCTCTGCAACTCTCACATGGTTGCCCACTGAAGCTAAGCAGGGCTGCGTACGGTCAGTACCTGGATGGGAGACCACATGGGAAAGCTAGGTTGCTGTTGGAAGTAGTGTTAGAGAGACCAGCAGGGGCGCTCAACCTATGGTCTGTGTGGGTCCTAACGCCCCAGTATAATTATGGGGACTCTACACTACTCAGTCTTTTGAATGAGACGTTTAACCGAGGTCCCAAAAAAGAGTAGGGGTTTCTGACCAAATTTGCCCTCTGTCCATCATGGCCTCCTAACCATCCCCATATCATAATTGGCTTGATCAATCTGTCTCCTCTCCACCAATCAGCAGGTATAAGGTCTGGTGCAATTGGCTGCTGTCGCATTATCCAGGTGGATGCTGCACACTGGTGGTGGATGAGGAGTTTCCCCCAAAAATGTGTAAAGCGCTTTGAGCGTGCAGAAAAGCGCTATATAAATGTAAGGAATTATTATTATTATTATTATAAAAGTGTTTTGAAGCCATGCCATATATTACTGTGCAAGAAATGTGTGGAATGGAGTCTTCATTAATTGATAATGTGCCTTGTAATCATAATTTGCATGAAATGAAATAAAAGTCGCTGGCCATAGTGTTTATTTCAGCTGAAAATAAGCAAAAGCAATTTTCTGTATAAAACTATAAAAAAAGTGCAAAAATTGCATTTTTAGACACCTAACGGCAAAACCGCAATGCTGATGCAATTATGATGAAAGCTATTTAGATAATCACAGATAAGTTCAAGCTGATTTAAAGTCAGTGTCTAAATCAAACCCTGTGAGAAAAAAAAAATGATGCAATGTTTTTTACCATTTCCTCCTCTCTGCTTTTTTTCCCTCAGGAGTGTCTTTAACATGCTGTGCTGATACGATCAGCAGACTGGCTGAGGGTGAGAAGTATCGCTGTGTTTGTACTGAGGGAGATAGAGATGTGCGGCAGTGAATGAGGAGCTTGTGTCCGTGTCTTTGCTCTGGGGTGAGTGCACACCGCTCAGAGGACAAGAGACACTTTGCTTTTTATGGGACCCATTATCTCCCCTGCACTCACACTGATTTTACAGCTCTCTGAGATAGTCCTGCTGTTTTATCTGCCATTGTAAATACACAAGAACAAATAAACAGATACAAATACAATAGGAGCCTTGGTCAAAAAAAACAACAATACAAATAAAAAAGCCGTCTGCTCTCATGCCCAAGAATAGCCAGATGCAATCAGCAGAATGGACGTCGATTTTGTCTATTCGGTCTTGCCAACAAGCTCACTGACTATAATGACACATTTGACTTAGACAAAGTTTTAGCGAGCACAAATAGGCAGGATCAGGACGAGTGATCCAGGAACAGAAGGAGCAGAAATGGACTTTCTCCAGAGGACTCATTTGGCAGCCCGAATCAAACCGTTGGAGATGCATCTAGATATGAACGCCGCTCTCCATAATGATAATTGCTTCAGGGCGTCTGCCAAACTTCTCTTGTTCAGTGTGGGAGGAAATCCTCTGTACGATCGACACTTTGCGTTCGCCGTGCTGCGTTATTGCTTCTCGAGGACTCTAATTGTCCACAGTGATTCATTTGATGACTTTCGCAAGTTCACATATCAGCTACAAAGTCATTGGATGAAACTCACAAAAACATTACGAACACGTCCAGGTTATATTTCATCCAAGAATTAAAAGAAAGAATGAAAAGAAATGACATTCATTAAGGTTTTTGTTTTGTGTATGTGTGTGTGTGTGTGTGCGTGTGTGTGTGTGTGTGTGTGTGTGTGCTGACTTTAATTTTGTGATAACTAAACTGATTTTACTGTACTTAGTCATCATTACTGCAATACAAAAAAATAATTTTTGTGATAAATTAGAAAACAATTGTGCAACTTTTCATTTATACTAATTACATTTGAAAAGGTATTGGATGAATTAATTTTTACAGTTATTTTTAAAAATGTATTATGAATACACTGTAAAAAATGCTGGGTTCCACACAATCAATTTGTGTTGGGACAACATAAAGGAATTAAGTTTAAACTTATGAATTAAACTTATTTTATTTTTTTTATTTTTTTTTTTTTACAAATTTAAGTTGATTAAACATAAAACAATTAAGTTTCCCACCAAAAAAAAAAAAAAAAAAAAAAAAAAAACCTCAAGAATTGTGTTGTTTCAACTTGTTTTATATAAGTAGTTTGAACAAACATTAAACAACATTTTTTGAGTAGTAATGTTATTAAAGCTACACTGTAAATAAAGCTGGGTTCCACACAATCCCTTCACATTCTCCCAACACAAATGATTAAGATAACTTAATTGTTTTTACAAATTTAAGTGGATTGAACATAAAACAATTAAGTTGCCCCCCAAAATTAAGATATGTGTTGGTTCATCTCATATTACATAAGTAATTTGAACAAGCAGTAAAAGTAATTTTTGAGTGTAGTACTGAAAATCTAATTGATCACTACCATGAATAATTGAAAATGGAAAAAACTATTTTTGGAAATACATGACTGTATTAACATGGGTGTAAAGGTCACCAGCAGTGAAAGAAAGCGCCGTGTCATTCATCCAAAATACACGTCCCATCATGCCCTGCAGTCACACACTGGTTTCAGTGCACCTTCTGATTACACACAGCTGCAGTTCATCAACACTGATTACATGGACTATACATCATTCACACATACACACATCCAGGGCAGAGTCTTGTTTCCTATAGTTAAAATTACAAAGTGGTTTCCTTGTCTTGCCTTGCCGTGATTTGACCCTTTGATTGTTTTTACCTTTCATTGATTGTTTGCCGCCTGTCTCAATCTCTTTGCCTGTTTCATCGTTTACTCTTTGGATTATCTGTGTACTACTGTCTGCTCCTGATTTTGACCCTTGCCTGTCTGACATTCGGATAAAGCTGCATTTGGATCCAACCCCTGTCGTTACATCTCTCCCTGTGTGCAAGCATGCTGTATAATGTGGTTTATACAGCTCTACACTACTGAAAGGCCTTTTTAGCTAATGCAGTTTTCACAGACACTTCTCTAATATGACCACACTAAGAGTACACTGACTTCACTGCGTTATGTACTATGTATAAGTCAATGTGACACTCTACAGTAAAAATCTGTGAATAGGTTAACTTTTATTTTTATGCACACTTCCCAAAATAAAGGTACAAAACCTGATGGCTGAAGGGTTCATATTAGTACCCAAAGTGTGTATATTATTATTGTCTAAAAAGTTGTTTTTAGACACGTTTAAGGTAGCAGTATGGATACACCATCTGAAAAGGTACTAGCTCAGTAACTGCTTTTATAGCTATATCTGAGAGTGTATGGTGTATAACTGTAAATGGACATTTCCAGAGTTTCCTGCGTGACAATTACATCTAAACAAATAAATGCTTACACCTATGGTTAAGGTAGCGTAGTTACAGTGTAACTGTTCATTTCAATACTGAGTAATATTAATGATGTAATAAGTCGGGTTGACAGAGGTGAGGATCCAAATGCAGCTTTATTAAAGAGAACCAACAGGTAGGCAAAGGTCATAACAGGTGCAAACAGGATCATAAAGATAATCCAAGAGCGTGGTCAAAATAACAGGCGAATGGTCAGGACAGGCAGCAAAACAAAATGAACAAAGAAACAAACAAAGATCAGAACACAGGTAGGCAAGTATAACGTTTAGAATTGCTCGCAGTTTACAAGACTCAGCAAAGTGTGTGTGTGTGTGCTGAAAGTTCTTCAGCAACCCTCTGCCCCTAGTCAATGTAAATTAATATTAGCTGCTTCAGTCGAACATCTATACTAGCAGGACGATGAAGATGAAACCAGGGTGGACATTTCAGCAAGACAATGATCCAAAACACAGCCAAGGAAACTCTCAGAGTTGCAGAGAAAGAAAATCAAGCTGTAGAATAGACAGCCAATCGCCTGACTTGAATCCAATAGAAAATACAAATTAAAGATCAGATTTGATAGATGAGACCCACAGAACCATCAAGATTTTACACTGTGTTGAGGTCTGTTAAAAACTCACACCTGAGCAATTCATGTGACTTCATTCTCCATATGAGAGGCGTCTTTAAGCTGCCGTCACCAAAAAAAGCCTTTTATATAAGGTATTTCAGTAGTTCAGTACTCCATTGTACTGCACATTGTACTGTATTGTTCAGTCTCCATTGTTATTACACATAAATATTTTTTCAGATTTTTTTGTTTTTTGTTTTATTTTTATGTTTGTATTGTTTGGGTTTTTACCAAAATCTGGATCAATTCCATGTCAACAGCTCCTTTAGAAATATTATTCCCAGGAAAAAACAATGTTCAATACTTATTTTCCCTTCTGTATTATTCCATAGAACCTAAAATATGTTTTACTGTAAAGTTCTTGCAACCACAGCTGTTTTTTAAAATCAACAATTGTTAAATTGTTAATAAGAATTTTTATGTTTTATTTAGAGAAATTTAAGCTGTTTGTTTGCCTCTTTGTTTTCTTTCTTTCTTTCTTTCTTTCTTTCTTTCTTTCAGTGTAAACTCAAACTGAGGTGAACCTGTTCACGATTGCATGATATTTTTGGCAACACAAACACAAATCTGCAGGTCCTGCCAAATGTTTGGCTCAACAGAAAGCAAGTATCCGGAGAGAGTGGGTGTTCTCTGCAGAACGTAACGGTTACTAAAGTAACCCTCGTTCCCCGAGGGGGGGAACGGAAATGCTATGTGGAAACTTCCGCTATGGGGATTTCGTCAGAAAGCCAATCATTCTGAAGAGTAATTAAACGGGCCAATGAAATGCCAATGAGTTGGCTGTGTCAGCGTGCGCAGCTGGCAGCAATCACAATCAGCTTGTGAATAAGAATGCCTTACACAACAACACCTTTTCTAGCTGAAGAAGCCGAACTACAGCTGTCAGCTAAGGCGCAATCCCTGTGGCGAAGGAACATAGCATTTCCGTTCCCCCCCTCGGGGAACGAGGGTTACTTTAGTAACCGTTACGTTCTGCAGAGAACACCCACTCTCTCCGGATACTTGCTTTCCCAGCGGGAGGGGAACTACAATGCTATGTGGAAACTTCCACTATGGGGAAATCTATGGAAAACGCCACAGTGATTGAACCTTACCACGTCGCTGGTGAGAGGTTTGCCAGGCTCCGGCGTGAGCGCACCATCATCACCAGAGACGCAGCCCACCAACGTGTCCCCTGGCCCTAACTTACCTTACTTACCTGTGAAGCACTTAAAGGTTTATTTATATTTTTTGGGGAGTCGTAAAAAATACACCTAGTTAAGATACTAGGAATTTTAAATTACGACAGTACGTTGGGAAGCGTGCAGTCCCGATAGGGAGGACGCTGCGGAGGCCACCTGCTGCCCAATGGGGAGACCTGGTGGCAGGAAGACATATGGACTAACCCTGAAAAGGGGGAGAACACATATGAAGGATGGTTAGCGGGGAGGGAAGACACGGGCCTGCCTAAGAGGAGGAACTACACCGTGGCTGAATGAAGCATATGGGATCGCCAGCGGGGATCGCACATAGCAGGCACCTATACCCAGAACGCGGGCTGACCAAGTGGGCATGCCAACTACGTAATGGGCCAGGCACCTGACTCCTCCGCTGAGTCAGATGCTGGGGGCCTCGGAGGAACTCTGCAGGGTTCGCCAAATGGGGAACTCAACTGAACAGAGTGAATAAGCGCACGAATCTCTGTGTTAGAAAGAAAGGCGCAGCAAGCGTGTTTCAACACCGTACTGAATTTCCTCATTCACTGGCGTATCCAGCACACGTGAGGAAAACCAGCCCACTTAAAGATTATAGAATCTTTACGAATGTATTAGGTGTCGCCCAGCCCGCAGCTCTACAGATGTCTGTTAGAGAGGCGCCGCGTGCTTACGCTCAAGAGAAGGCGTTACTCTTAATCGAGTGCGCTCTCACTCCCGGTGTACGCGGCTCACCCTGGCATAGAAAAGCGAGGGAGATGGCATCCACTATCCAGTGGGCCAACCTCAGAATGGATACGGCACTTCCCGTCTGCCGATCATAACAGAAAAGGAGCTGCTTAGAGTCGTAAGCTCTAATGCAGTCACAAGCGCCGAGCGCGAACAGGACACAGCAAAGAAAGGGGCTGGGTCTGCCTCCTCCGTGGGCAGCGCTTGCAGGTTCACTACATAGTCTAAAGAAGCGCTGTAGGAACCTCGGGCACCTAGGTGGGCCGGGGTCTCAGGAAAACGTGAGAGTGGGCCGGCCCGAATTGCTGGCACACTTCGCTGACCGAAAATGCCTCCAGATACCCAACCCTCTTGACCGATGCCAACGCGACCAGCAGAGCTGTCTACCTGGACAGAAAACTTAAAGATACTGAGTCGAGTGGATCGAGCAGACCTCTCCTAAGAGAGATCTCCAAGTGGGTATGAGAGGGGGACAGGATTGATTTAATTAACCAGCGTCTCGCGCCTCTGGGAACTGGATTATGAGGCGATGCTTTCCCAGCGCGCCGCCATCCCCGCGTCCTCAGAGCGGGGATGATCGTAACGCCAACCCCTCAGTGCGAAGGGGACAGCCTTAGCTCAGCCAGCTGAAGGAGGAAAGCATCACACTGATCTGGCATGTCCGGGGTCCTTCGCGGAGAGAAGTACACCACACAGCGAATAGACTCCACTTCAGGGCGTAGGCATGCCTCGTAGAGGGTGCTCTAGCCTGAGTGACGGTGTTAACCACCGAACTGGTAAGTCACCTAAGTCCTCCACGCTCCATCTATGGACCTTACACGTGATTCCAGAGATCTGGGCGCGGGTGCCAGATGGTGCCTGTTCCAAAGAAGAAGGAGCTTCTTCAAAGGGATATGCCAGGGAGGGGCCGTCACGAGGAGAGAGCTGAAATACAGATCAGATTGAGCCAGAGGCGCAATAACAGACCTTGTCCTCGTCCTCCCTGACGTAACACAGTATCTGCGAGTAGGCTCACTGGAGAGAAATGCGTATTTACGCACGCCCAGGGGCCAGCTGTGTTAGCCAGCGCGCAGAGCGCACCTATAACAGCTGGACAGCCGGGGGTGGAGTCTCAGTTTTCCCGGGCGTAAACTGCCGTGAGAGCGCATCGGCTGCACGGTTGAGTTCGCCGGGGGGAAAAAATGGCACGCAGCGATTCCGCCGCGAAAGACTCCGGAGGAGCAGACGGCGAGCGAGCTGAGACATGCGGCGAGAGCGGATACCCCCTGTGTGGTTGATATACGCCATCGTCGCCGTGCTGTCCGTCCTCACCAGCACGTGTTTCCCCTCTAGCACCGGTAAAAACAGTGCAGCGCGAGATACACTGCCAACAGCTTCAGGCAATTAATATGCCAATGCAACCGGGTTCCTTCCACGGACCCGCAGCTGCATGCCCGCAACACACGGCCCCCCAGCGCGTACTGGAAGCATCCGTCGAAACGACGACATGCCTGGACACTTGTTCTAGAGGCACACAGGCCTGTAGAAACGCAGGGTCCGTCCAGAGGCTGAGGGCACGGCGACACAGCGGAGTGACAGTCACCCGGTGCGTGCCCGCGTGCCATGCGCGTCTAGGGACCTGATCGGGAAGCCAATGCTGAAGCGGTCTCATATGGAACAGCCCGAGCGGCGTAAAGCGGCCACGGATGCCATATGCCCCAGGAGCCTCTGAAATGATATCAGTGGGACCACAGTTTTCCTGTCGAACGCTCTCAGACAGGTCAGCATCAGCCCAGCGCGCTCTCGAGGGAGGCGCGCCGTCATGGTGATCAAGTCCAGCTCCAACCCGAGAAAAAATATGCTCTGCACGGGGGCGAGCCTACTCCTTTCTCGGTTGACCCGAAACCCCAACAGGTCGAGGTGCCGGAGCACCCAGTCCCTGTACATAATCAATTGATCCCGCGAGTGAGCTAAAAAGCCAGTCATCGAGATAATGGAGTATGCAGATGCCCGCGAGCCGAAGGGGCATTAGGGCATCCTCCGCGAGCTTCGTGAAAACCCGCGGAGACAGGGAGAGCCAGAAAGGGAGGACTTTGTACTATCATGCTCGACCCTCGCACGCAAACCGCAGCCGGTGGCGTGGGAAAATGGAGAAATGAATGTACGTGTCCTTCAGGTCTATCGCTGCAGACCAATCCTGAGGACGGACGCACCAGGGGATGTGCTTCTGCATGAGCATTCTGAGCGGCTGCTTGTAAGGCAGCGGGTCAAAATGCGCAGAACTAGGATTGGTCATAACCCACTGCTCTTTTAGGGTACGATGAAGTACAGACTAAAAAGCCCATACCTCATCTCGGCTGGAGGGAATGGCTTGATTGCATCCTTCGCCAGGAGGACAGCAATCTCCTCGCACAAGAGAGGGGCGGACACAGGGCTGACACCTGGTGTAATACACGCCCGTGAACTTGGGGGACCGTTTAGCGAACTGAATCGCATAGCCGAGTCTGATTGTCCGAATAAGCCATCGCGACGGGCTGGGCAGCGCTAACCAGGCTGGCAGAGCCCACGCGAGTGACATCATCGGTGCAATCACTGACGCACCAGCGGTGGGGCAGCACGGGATGGGAGAGCTCACCCCGGGAGGCATGCGTCCCAAGGAAGAGCGGAAGTTTAAGAGGTTTAATCTTAACTTCGTCCCAAGAGCCCGCAGGGCGGCTAGGAGTGCGAGAGAAAGGAGCCTGTCCTCTGGCACTCACAGAGCCTGTGGCGAAGAGCACCGATCCTGCGAGCTGGAAGGCATAGCGTCCCATACTGGCAGTGTTCAGGCTATCACACCCGGAGAGAGGAAAAAATTGCTCTTAAAAAATTTAGTAGCCATACGGCCTTTTTGTTAATGATATGGGTGTCCCTGGCCCTCCGCCAGGGAAAGAGCAAACATCCTTTTCTCCGAGTAGCCCGTCTCAGGGACGCTTCGCGGTCCGTACTGGACTTAGCGGCGCCCTGAGGTGGGGGGCGGTGATCGTCTGTGAGGTGCTCAACGCTGCCGCTTAACCAGTTGAACGGACAGGGCGGCGGAGCAGATTTTGGAGCCACAGACGAGCGCCCTCGGCGAGAAGCAGCCAAAGTGGACGAATCGACGGGGAGAGCGGTTTTTGAGCCTGCCGATCGCACTTGACTACTCTTTCACCGAAGTGAATTCATGGGTGAACTCACCCCGGTGTCGCCGAACAGGCCAGCCTGGGATATGGGTGTGTTAAGAAAGCGAACTTTGTCAACGACACGCATATCTGCCAGGTTTAGCCAGAGGTGGCGTTCCTGGACCACTAGTGTGGTCATCGTCCTTCCCAGGGCACTCGCAGCCGACCTGGTGTTTTTAGAGCAAAGTCGGTTGCAGTGCGTAGTGCATTAAGCCTGGGTCGGAACCTTCCTCGTGCCGCTGGGCCAGCGCTTGGACTAGCCATAGCAAGCAAAACGGAAGCAGCCTGGCCCGCAGCAGTGTAGGCTCTAGCCATGAGGGACGCAGACAACCTACACGCTTTGGACGGGAGCCGAGGCTAACCACGCCAGGAAGGGGCACCACGCGGGCAAGATTGACCGCGCTAGCACACTTGACCTGGGGTTTTGCCTCGTACCCCCTGGCTGCTCCGTCATCGAGGAAGGTGAGGGCGGAGCGCACGCAGACCGGGCAGAAAAAGGTGCCCTCAGCGCTGTGTGAACTTACTGTGCACCTCCGGGAAGAAGGGGACGGGAGGCTTAGAGGGTTTCCCCTTCGTATCCTCCACGTAACACCCGTCTAATCGGTCCGGCGACGAAGCTCCAGCCTCGTCGCCGAAGCAGCCCGGGTTAGCACGGCCATCATATCAGATGCCATATCCGGAGCCTCGCTTACCACCCCTGAGGGAGGAAGCGGGTCCGAATTGTCATTGGAAAATGACAGCCCACCCTCCGATGCAGCGATGGACATCTGGTCCTCGGTGTCATCGAGTGAGAGGGCGACCCTCCCGAAGGATGGTGCGCTTCTCTCACTCGAAGCTTGGATGGAGCGCGCTGAGGAATGGGACGACCTGCACGACCGTGTTGCTCTTTTAGGAAATTTGCTTAAATTTATACGCACCGCTCTTGAAGTACCGGTCCAGCGAAACGCCCAGGGACAGGAGAAACCCAGCTCGACCACCGCTGCTCGCGTTGTTGCTCGCGCTGGAACCGGGAGAAATCAGCCTCTCAGAAGACGGCAGCTTTCTCTCACTCTCTCTCGAACAAAGTCGGAGAATGACAGCAAAACGTCTCTTTCAGACTGCACATGAGGCTTCTGAAAGCGAAAAGGTGTTGTTGTGTGGCACAGCCGGCATTCTTATTCACAAGCTGATTGTGATTGCTGCCAGCTGCGCACGCTGACACTGCCAACTCATTGGCATTTCATTGGCCCGTTTAATTACTCTTCAGAATGATTGGCTTTCTGACGAAATCCCCATAGTGGAAGTTTCCACATAGCATTGTAGTTCCCCTCCCGCTGGGGAATCACAGCTCACTGTTTTATGCCATGATGCACAATATTGTTATAATATTGAACAACAAAATATGAACAAGGAACATTTATTTTTGTGTGTGAGTGTCCTTTTATGAACAAAAAACAACTTGAGTGCTGCTTGACATTGTGTCTTGTATTAGAGATTAATTTGATTTTAGCATGTCCAAAACACAAAGATGTTACAGCCGTTTTAATTGCATCTTCAATCTTGCAATTAAGTTTGCATAATGACGCTTGTGTCTGTGCCAGTGTGGCATCAATAAATATTAGACAAGCTCAGTCTTCACTGACAGAATAAGTTAAAGATGGTTTCAAGAATGAACTCATTCAAGTTTACTCATTGTCATCAATTTAGCATCGTACCCCAGCCATGAAAGATTGATAACATGCATCACTTAGTAGATTAACCCCCCTGCTCCATCAAAATTATTCATTATTAATTTGATTGAATTTCACAAAATTCACATATACTGTACTTGTCAAAAATGTTGCATTTTGGTGTTCGCATTAAAGTAAATAGACACAAGTGATTTTACATGAATATAAAAAAGATAATCTGATAATAAATGAGTACACCCCTCACAGATTAATATTTTCTATAGGATTCTATACATTATTATATTTGTGCATATACATTACATTAGATGATTTTTGTAAATTAGACAGTATTTAAACTGTAATATGCACTGTATTTTACTGTAGGACAGTCATGCAGTATCTTACCGTATTTTAAAGTTGCATTGTGAAAATTACTGTAAAGATTTACGATACTGTAAATACATATACAGCAAGATAAATTATGATGTAAATGTAAACGCAGTATTTTTGCTGTAATTGATTTACAGTAAGTTACTGATGAACTGGTGCTAGTGCGTTACTGTAAATTCTATGGGAATTTGTTAACAATATAGAATAGTCAGCACCGAAGCCAAATCTGGAGTTTAATCTAACAAAATAACTAATGATCCAAAATTTGTATAACAAAATTAAAAATATTAAATAAAATGTAAAAAAATTGTGAGAATTTTTTTTAGAAAATATATAGAATGTAGTTGAACTTTTAAAAGTTTGTAATTTGTTGCAATTACTTTACAATTTAGAATTACAATTTTCTTTAGTTTTAATTTAAATGTTTTATACTTTTATTCCTTTAAGATGTTAGGTGACCAAACTCTTATTTTAATGAATATAGCTGTTAAATAAACAGTTTATTGTCAAAATATATTATCTATATTTACTGAAAAATGTATACAAATATTTTCAAAATGGGGTGTACTCACTTATTCTGAGCACTATACACTGTTTTAAGAGTCTTGCTCCCCAAGAGCACATTTACATGATTACATATGTTTATTATTGACAAAAAATATTTAAATATTAATATAATCTATATATAATATATATCATGTAACCTTTTCTTTAACCATTTATTCTAATACTAATGTATTCCTGTGACACAAAGATGAATTTTCAGCATTCCCTTCTTTAGTGTCATATGATTGAGCAAACAAATGTATTAATTCCAATAAAATACAATCAATATAATATACACATACAATCATATTTTTACAGTATCAAGTCATTTATCTAAACATTTAAAACTAAAAGCTGAAATTCTTCTAAACAAACAAATAAAACTGAAACAGCTGATGTGTGCTCCTTAATTCTTCCTCAGTGAAGATGAATAGTTTTCATGCGTGTGTCTGATTCCTGTGATGCTGCTATCTGACTTTTTCTGCCTCATAACCTTGGCTGTGTATCGTTGACAAACTGCAGCTGTTCAACAAGTCCTCAGCTGACAGATCATTTCAAACGTCACCGGCAGACGATCAAGGCCTGCTGGCCTCTCTAGCCTTCACAAGCAGCCTCCAATTCCCTTTCCACAGATGTTTGCCAGGACTTTATCCCAGACGTGAGGAAACTACACAACCAATCTCACCTCGTCTCAGACCCTCACTGCAAACAAACACTTTACTTATTAAGAGTCTTGTTTCTAGTCCAAATATCCAAATAATCCAAATGCTGGTATCACTTTATTTTGATGGCCCCTTTTGTACATTTTATTGACTAGAAGTTACATTGCAACTAATTCTCATTAAAATATTAGTAGACTGTCTGCTTAATATCTGCTGATAGTGCTTTACCAACATTCTCCTGACTATAAGAAACTTTTTAAGTACATGTCAAATTGCATGCGTCAAAAATGCTTATCTTACTTGGATTTTTTGTCTTGTTTCATGTCCAAATATCAAAATTTTCTTAAACAAAGAAGCAGTTTATAGACAAACAAAAAATATAGTGTTGTTTGTTTTAAATTAAGTGAGTTTTTCAAAACAATTTTTTTTTTAAATAAATAAAATAAAAAAAAGATTATTTTGTTTACCCCATTGGCAGATTATTTTGGGAAAAGTCACTTAATTTTGACTTATTATTTCTAAAAATAGGACTTGTGCTTGTCTAGAAAATGCTTCTAGATTTAGGAATTTTCTAGACATTTGGACTAGAAACAAGACACAAAATCTAAGTAAGATAAGCTTTTTTGCAGAGCACTAACCCTAATCTTATATCTACTAATACTCTAATGATAATTAGTTGGTATATCCCAGCAGGCACAAGATGTCAACATGAAGTCAGATTGATGTTGTACCCCATCATCGTGATCGTTGCATTTTGGGTTGAAATGAAAATCCAGTTGACGTCAGAACCCAATGTCCAATGTCGGATTTTGGTCACTTTCCAACGCAACCTAAAAACAACCCAAATAACAACGTCTAATGATGTTACAGCTTGACGTTGTGTGGACTTTTATATTATAATATAAATATATATAAATAATATATTTTATATATTAATATAACTATTACGTCGTAATTTTTATATTATTTGCTAATTAATAACCTCATGTGGAACTCTGAATCTGTGTGTCATTTCGTCAGTTCCGGACATTTTCAAAGCAGAATATCTGACTTCAACATTGTTTTTTAGATAAACAAGAATGTTCACTTGGCATGTTTCTTAAATATCTGCAAACATATTATGGTATTTTTATGCCTTAGAAGAGTCAAAAAACGTACATACAGGACCTTTAACTAGGTTATTTAGGCAAGTTAGGGTAATTAGGCAAATCATTGTACAACAGTGGTTTGTTCTGTAGACAAAAATATATATTTCTTAAGGGGGCTAATAATATTGACCTTAAAAAGTTTTTTTTTTTTTAATTAAAACTGCTTTTACTCTAGCCGAAATAAAACAAATAAGACCTTCTCCAGAAGAAAAAATATTACTGTGAAAAATTACTTGCTCTGTTAAACATCATTTGGGAAACATTTGAAAAAGAAATTCACAGGAGGGCTAATAATTTTGACTTCAACTGTACGTCACAACTCAACAAGCGGATTACAAATCTGAGCGCAGTAATGCAGTCATGGTGCTCGTGCGTTATATCTCACAGCATTTTTCTGCTTTATGGCAGGATTACTTCAAGGTGCTGCCTCTGAGATGAGCGTACGGATGCACTGAAGTGACAAATGAAAGACACTGACCGGTGACGTGGCGGCTCAGCAGGATAAATCCACTCGAACGGCTGGGTCAGTGCTTGTGATGCTCGACTGAGGAGCAGCCATGAATTTGGCTTTTATTGCTGTCTAAGAGAGGGAGGACTTTGGCTGACAGCATTTTCTAAAGTGGGTGAAACTGGAATGAAACTGTATGATTCATTTTGCCGCAGTGTGGTGACATGCATTTGGAGGACAGGGTTTTGGACCGAGGGGTGTGGCTTAGGTTAGCAAAATGGTGGAATTTAGCAAAATGCTAACACCATTGCTGCTTTACATCAATCATCTACACTGAAAAAATTATTCATTGGATTTACTAAAAATAATTATGTAAGTGGTTGCAAACCATTTATATGGGCTGAATTTAAACAAACAAATTAAATTTGGTAATATTCAACTTAATTTGTTTGTTTAAATTCAGCCCATATAAGTTGTTTACAGCCACTTACCTTACAAAAATTTTGTAAATCCAATGAATCATTTCTTTCAGTGCATCCACAGTGTTATTATTATTAGTTATTAAAAAATGTGGCAAAAAAAAGTGTGTAAAAAAGCATACAATGAAATGACTAATATTACAATAAAAAAGAGGTTTTAAACTAGTAACAGTACATCAAACCATAAATTACAATCCTTTTTGATACTTGAAATAAAGTAAATGTCAACTAATATTATGATCAAACTAATGGAATACACATTATATATAAAATCAACCAATATAATAAATATTTACATGTATACTATATACACGATCTGACAAAAGTCTTGTCGCCTATCCAAGTTTTAGGAACAACAAATAATAACTTGACTTTTAGTTGATCATTTGGTATCAGAAGTGGCTTATATGAAAGGCAAAGGCCTCTAGATTACGCTTATTTTACCACAATAAAATATGATCATGCCTTGATTTTTAATTATTTAATTAGGACAGTAAGGTCTGACTTTGCTTAGACAAAAGTCTTGTCACTTAACAGAAATAATGTCCAGTATAGAGTATAAAGTCATGGTGCAGTGGAATGCAGTGGACTGCATCCATCCATCTCTGCAATGACTCAAATAACTTATTAATAAAGTCATCTGGAATGGTTCTTGCAGGACTCCCAGAGTTCATCAAGATTCTTTGGATTCATCTTCAATGCCTCCTCCTTCATCTTACCCCAGATATGCTCAATAATGTTCATGTCTGGTGACTGGGCTGACCAATCCTGGAGCACCTTGACCTTCTTTGCTTTCAGGAACTTTGATCTGGAGGCTGAAGTATGAGAAGGAGCGCTATCCTGCTGAAGAATTTGCCCTCTCCTGTGGTTTGTAATGTAACGGGCAGCACAAATGTCTTGATATGTCAGGCTGTTGATCTTTCCATCCACTCTGCAGATCTCTCGCACACCCCTATACTGAATGTAACCCCAAATCATGACTTTTCCTTCACTAAAATTGACTGATTTCTGTGAGAATCTTGCGTCCATGCAGGTTCCAATAGGTCTTCCGCAGTATTTGTGATGATTGGGATGCAGTTCAACAGATGATTCATTGGAAAAATCTACCTTCTCCCACTTTTCCAAATGATCAACTAGAAGTCAAGTTATTATTTGTTGCTCTTACAACTGGGATCGACGACAAGACCTTTGTCAGGTATTGTTTAAGAAGGCTTAAATATTGCTCAATAATATTGACCTTAAAATGGTTTTAAAAAAATGTAAAACTGTTTTTATTTTAGCCAAAATAAAACAAATAAGGCTTTCTCTAGAAGAAAAAATATTATTGGAAATGCTGTGGAAATTTCTTTGCTCCATTAAATATCACTTAAATATTAAATACTTAAAAAAGAATATATATTTCACAGGAGGGCTAATCATTTTGCCCTCATCTGTATATAATCAACCAACACCTATATAAACTATTTTCTGGTGTCAGATATACAGATTTATTTAAAGAAAAAAAAATGTCAGCATGAAAAATTTACAACTGTAATAACCCTGCATTAAAACTGCTTTGAAGACAAGATGCATTGTTATTTGTCATTTTCATATGCTGAGTAAAATCATCTTCCAGAGCGTTTATGAGCGTTGCAGGGCTCTTGCATCACTGTGAGGTTGACAGTGGAGAAGGTGAATGAGGCTGAAGACTGCAGCGCTGTGTGTGATTCTGACCTCAGGCTCTCCATCCGCCTTCTCCAGCTCAAAGAGCACCCGCTCTCCCTAATTAAACTGCTCTAATTAAATTAACCAGCACCGCATCACTCCAGCTGACCAACTTCAACCTTGGTTTAACTCATAAATCACTCGAATCATTGCCAAACCAAATGTCATGTTTGATTTGACTAAATCGCTAAATATCATGATTCTGTTCAGTAGAGGTGGCATAGTGTTGTGGCCATGTTGTGTCCATTGTTTTAAGACTAGACTTTTGTTGTTGTTGTTGCTAAGATGCAAAAAATAGTTTGTGGCGCTTATAAGTGGGAGGGGCTAAACATCTCATTTGGCACACTTTGCTCAGTGCAACTTTCTGATTGGTGGAATTTTTGTACAACATCATGGGTAATAAAGTTTGCCTGTTTTAGTGTAGTACAAATTCCTGAACTAAACATGATTGCTTTAAAGTTCACTGGAATTGATAAGAAAAGGTGGGTTAAACAAAAACAGCAGTTAAATAACATAAATAGCTTTTAATATATTTAAATTTTACTTTAAATAAATGTATCTTTACAGATACATTTAAAATGATTTTTAGATGTAAGGTACAAACCTTTACAACTTTAAGTAATTCAGAAGTAGTTATGAAATAACATACAAATATGTGCATATACTGTAAGTTTTACTTAAATTAGTCAAAACACATTATTTCATCTACAGTATTTCTATTTACAGTTTTTCTCAGTCGCTTTGATACATTTCTTAGATCAGAATTGAAATTCTCAGAACTACCTGTTCAATCTTCACATCATTGTGTCACTTGTGCACATCAAAAAAGCAGTTTCTCATTCCTTTGAACAAGTTGCAAATGCTTTTGTACATCCATGCAAATGATTATGTTCAACTCACTGATGTTTCCTACATTATCAATCGCTTATGTCATGTTTATCAAAATGTATTCTTTTTTTATTATTTACTTTATTTTTATTATTACTCTGTTGAGGCTGCACGGTGGCGCAGTGGGTAGCACGTTCACCTCACAGCAAGAAGGTTGCTGGTTCGAGCCTCGGCTGGGTCAGTTGGCGTTTCTGTGTGGAGTTTGCATGTTCTCCCCGTGTTGGTGAGAGTTAACTCCGGGTGCTCTGGTTTCCCCCACAAGTCCAAAGACATGTGCTATAGGTGAATTGGGCAAGCCAAATTTCCCAGTGCTGAGTTGCAGCTGGAAGGGCATCCGCTGTGTAAAACATATGCTGGATAAGTTGGCGGTTCATTCTGCTGTGGCGACCCCAGATTATTAAAGGGACTAAGCCGAAAAGAAAATGAATGAATGAATTACTCTGTGGGGGGTGAATAGTCTCACCCCCCACAATTGGTAAATTTCGCAGGGGAATCTTGACTTTTTCTAATGAAGGTGCATCTCAAGAAGATTGTCCTATGTTCGCATTTCTACTTTTGTTTTGTTTTTTCTTTGTGCTATGCAGTGCTGTATTTTCCCTTCTGTATCACAATGACATGATCTGTCAACAAATTACAGTACAAACAGCAAAGAAAATATATATAAATTTGCTATAGTTTACATCAGAACAGCCCTCCAGAGTACACTGTTACATTGACAACATGACTAAGTAATTTGACGGTCTTATCAATACACAATGACACAAGGACTTGTCATTCTGACGACACTGACACGTTCATTGACACAGAAATGTAGTTTTGAGAGATGAACTAAGGATTTTGAGCCTGGCATTTGCAGGTAATCCATGGCGTTTTGGTATTTGTACGGGTTGTTTTGAGAAATGCACTTACTGTTTTGCAAATTTAAATTCTGATCTGAGAAATGAACCAAAGAGACTGAGAAAAACTGTAATATACATTGAAATTATAATGTCCATTTAATGTATATGTGTGTGGAATAAATATGCTTTGTATTCACAAAACAAGTTTATAGAAATTTGTTTTAATGAATCACAGACGATATTGCTGAAATGTACACTGTCATAAATGCATGGTTCCACACAATTCATTCATGTTGCCCCAGCACAAATTGATTAAGTTAACGTAACCAATTTAAGTGGACTGATCATAAAACAAATAAGTTGTCCAGAAACAATCTCAAGAATTGTGTTGTTTCAGCTCATTTATTATAAGTAGTTTGAACTAGCAGCAAAATCATTTTTTAATGTATAATGCACCTCACCACACAGTTTCTTATGTTAAATAATGTGTTGTTTAAATAAAAGTTTGATAACTTATAACAACTAACTGCTTCTGTTCAAGCAGAAAAATCAGCAGAGGGCAAAAGAGAGATACTGAGGCATATTATCAAAGTATAAATATAAGTTTAGTTCCACTGAATCCTACATGATTGTAATGATCATGACTGCATACTAATGCATAAAACAATAGATAGATAGATAGATAGATAGATAGATAGATAGATAGATAGATAGATAGATAGATAGATAGATAGATAGATAGATAGATAGATAGATAGATAGATAGATAGATACTCTTTGCACCACTGTACAAAATCCAAATCAGTTTTAACTTTTCACACTTTTCACTTACAGCAATCAGTAATACAGTAATCAGTATTTGTGTATTGACTTCCTGTAAAAATGTAATGTGAATCTAAACCATTAAAAAGACATTTTTGAGTCAAATACAAGAACAGTGTTTTTCAGTGTCTCATACCACAAGTATCTCACTCTCATGCTATGAATGGCCGATTATCACTGTATTCATACTTGACACAAATTGCTGTCTGATGAATTAGCAGACGCAATGCCACAGTCACTCACATGAACAATGAACTGCTACTTAATTTGTCATATCATTAAAAGTTTGGAAAAATGTAAACGTACTCAGGTACTCATGTATTTTAATCTAAACATATTTAAAAGAAGAAATCAGAAAAAAAAAGAAACAATAAACAATTTGTCTTACTCCATTGCCATGTGTTTTTTTTTCCAAACGAAATGAAGGGGAAAAACATAAATATAAGAATTTTGATGAAAGTGCCCCTAGTGGAGATAATTTTTTCACTCAAAGTATTCATCAATGCAGCATCAGCTCTTTTTGTCTACATGAAGCCAGAGCTTTCCCTATTTGAGTTTTAACATGGTATAAAACAAACATGTTGCTACGGCAACAACAAAAAAATTGCAGCTAATTCGCAATGCATAATTAAGCTCAAAACAAAACAAAACAAAACATCATTTTCCTTTGGCTTAGTCTCTATTTCAGAGGTCGCCACAGCGGAATGAACCTCCAACTATTCCAGCATATGTTTTACACATAGCGGATGCCCTTCCAGCTGCAACCCAGTATTGGGAAACACCCATATACACTCATTCACACACACACGCACACACACTCATTACTGCTTCGGACATAATTTGGTCACTTTAACAGAATAACAACTTGACAACACTCACAACTGCGACTTATCAAACGTTTTTAAACAGGAGCTAAATATTTTACATATAGGGGTGGGTGAGTGTGCTTAAATGCCAGTCAAAATTTTACTTTGCCTAACAGCCTCTCCTTAAATAAAATATTGCTATTTTAGTTTATTATTCACTCAATAAAAACAATACAATTGAGTTGTTGTTTTTTTATAAATAGCAAATGTAATCATTAAATGTTAAACGTTTAACCTAAATGGAAATCTTAGGGGGAATCTTTAAATATAACATTTCAGCTTTTGCCATTAAAAAGACATTTTAGGCAACCTCAAGTAAGAATCAAATGTCACTCAAAGACGTTTTATGTACAGTTTACAGCTATCAAATATCAAATGTCACTCAAAGTCTTTTTATGTACAGTATACAGCTAAACACATCTGAAATGGTTGGTTTAAGGATCCGATTTTTCTAAACTCCACCTTTCTGAGGGCCTACTCTGGTCTGATTGGTCAAATGAGTCTACTCTGATTGGTCAAATGACTCTACTCTGCTCTGATGAATGGAATTGAAATGCACATGTTCTGTACATAATGTAATGTCTGCTGTCATTTTTCAATTTGCCACATTTTAATTTCAGCACTGTGTCAATATGCTAAACGAAAAAGTACTAAATTCCGTAAAAAGGATTTAATATCTTCAACTTTACTTTAGATAAACGTATGTTGATTTAAGGATATTTAGGTGATCCCAGCATGATCGTGATGATCATGACTGCAAGTTAGTGCAAAAATAAATAAATAAATAAGGGGAGACATGGTGGCTCAGTGGTTAGCACTGTCACCTCACAGCAAGAAGTTCATTGGTTTGAGTCCCGGCTGGGTCAGTTGGCATTTTTGTGTGGAGTTTGCATGTTCTCCCCGTGTTCGTGTGGGTTTACTCTGGGTGCTCTGGTTTTCCCCACAGTCCAAAGACATGCAGTATAGGCGAATTGAATAAACTATATTGGCCGTAGTGTATGTATGTGAATGTGAGAGTGTATGGGTGTTTCCCAGTACTGGGTTGCAGCTGGAAGGGTATCCGCTGCGTAAAACATATGCTGGATAAGTTGGCGGTTCATTCCGTTGTGGTGACCCCTGATGAATAAAGGGACTTAGCCAAAGGAAAAATGAATGAAAAAATGAATGAATGAATGAATGAATGAATGAATGAATGAATGAAGGAATAAATAAATAAATAAATAAATAAATAAATAAACTGCTCATTGTGTAACGCAAGGAACTCCTCACACCATTATATCAAATCTAAAACGGATTTAATTACCATATTCTGCTCTGATTGGGCAAATTATATGCTACAAAATTAAACAAAAAAGTAGGCCCTACTAAATAATATAAATAACTTTTAAAGGTAAAGTTTTTGACTCTTCTAAAGCACAAAAATACCATAATATGTTTGCAGATATTTAAGAAACATGCCAAGTGAACATACTTGTTTATCTGAAAAACAATGCTAAAGTCAGATATTCTGCTTTGAAAATGTCCTGAACGCTGTCTTTGTTTTGGTTCTTTTAACCCGCCCAATGCCAGTTTAGCCAATTATATTTCAGCACCCCGGGTTGCCTTGTTGGAAAACCGCATATTTCATTAATTCAGTCAGAAAGACTCTTAAAGCATGCGTCCGTGACCGAAATCCGACCTCCGGTGGACAATAGCAGAATCCGAAATGAGACGCAGATTCAGAGTTCCACATGAGGTTATTAATTAGCAAATAATATAATTATTACAAATGTAAACATTGACAGCTACATGACGAGATTTGCAGTGATAAGCAGTTTGGCTGTTTGCACCAGACGAAACACGACAGAAATTTACATACAGCCATTCAGAAGCACAGAATATGCACTCACTCACGAAATGGTAGGGTTTATAATCTAATTAATTAATAACTAATTCACTAAATAACCTCTTTAACATTATTAAATGTAGATGCTGAATCACTGATGTGTTGGTTTGCATTGTTTCACAGTTCTAAAGTTCAATTTCAAACGGTTTATTTTATTTTAAAGATCTGAGGTGAACTATCTGCTGCTGCTTTCAGTTGTATGGCAAATAATATCACGTAAAATGGCATTTAAATTCACATTGTTAGCATTTAACACTGAATAAAGCACATGAGGTGTACCTGAGGTGATCATGTCATCAAGTTTTCTGTTGTTCAGCTGCAAAAAATAGAAACCGTTTCTAAAATATAAATTCCATGTACTGGTTAGGACAAAAACTCCTTTTAATATGAAAATATTCCTTCTATCACGTGCCGTTGCTCTTATTTAGAACACAATTTAAATCAGCCATAAATCAGCGTTTAGACTCGATAGTCAGGCACACTCCTGTTGGTCCTTAATCTGGCAACCTGCGCTTGCTTGTGTTTTGATCCAGGAATGCAATACCTAGTGAAACCACTGGGTGTCAAACTTACATACAGCACCTTAATATATTTCAGTTTTACTTTAAATAAATCTTGTTTTAAGGATGTTTAGATGTACGAAACAAACCTTTACAACCTGAATACAACCCTTTTTTCCCTCTTTTTTTTTGAAGCAAAACTGTAACTGCAGACCACATTTCTGTGTGTCAGAGCAGCAGTCTCAACCAGTACGACAACAAGCAAACACAACTGACAGAAAGGTAAACACACTGAATATCAGCAGAAAAACGAGGCATAATGCCACTCAGTCAGTTCACCTCAGTGTCAGGAACAAAGATGGATAAAAACCAAGTAAAAAAACAAAACAATGAATATAAACTATAACCATGCTGTACCGTTACTGTCAAATGCAAGAAGAATGAGTCGCATCTAAACTGTGGTCCCAATGACTCAGAGGAGCTTACTATCAAGATCCCTCAGCACATCACATAATACCAGAAGATGCAGGAACAGGAAGTTCTGCTGTAAAAAAACAAACTGTCAGAGACTCTGAACACGTACTAGACAGACAGAACAGCGCATACTCGATATGAGGACATGGACTGACTGAACACTGCTTCTCCAGCAACTCTAGACGAGTGTTTCATCTCGAGCTGTTTGCCTGTCACTGTTCAGCACTTAAAAGTATTCATTAGGACTGTCAAACAATGACAAACTTTAATTGAATTAATTAAGCAGATCATTCAGTTGAATTAATCACACTTAGTCACACATACTGTATCAGTTTGGTTGAAAAAAGCCCCCAAATTACAATAATTCAATAAAATTACATCGATTGTGGCAGGTTTAATATTTCAGTAGACACTTACAAGCCTCATTTAAAGTCTGAGGAAGCTTCTTTCACAGATATTATGAGAATTAGATTTTTTTTTACATTGTTTTCACTGCAAAAATACTTTTCTTACTTAGATTTTTTGTTGTTGTTTTTGTTATTGTTTATTTTTTGTTGTCTTGTTTCTAGTCCAAATATCTAAAAATTCTTAAATCAAAAAGAATTTTCAAGACAAGCAAAACATATTGTCTTGTTTTAAGAAATAATATGCCAAAATGAAGTGAAAATATGCCAATATTAAGTGAGTTTTTTTCTTAAAACAAGCAAAAAATTATCTGTCAGTGGGGTAACAAAAATAATCTTATGTCAAAAGAAAAAACAAGATTATTTTGCTTACCTCATCGGCAGATTATTTTGCTTGTTTTAAGGAAAAACTCACTTAATATTGGCATATTATTTCAGAAAACAAGACATTATGTTTTGCTTGCCTAGAAAATGCATCTTGATATAATAATTTTTTTAGATATTTGGACTAGAAAAAAGACTAAAAATCTAAGTAAGAAAACCATTTTTTTGCAGTGTTAAACAATAAATAAGCAGTTATTATTAGGAAATACTTTTAATACTTGTGTTTTCTCCTACTAAAACATAGCATTACATATAAAATTACTTTTAATAATATAATAGTTTCTAACTCTAAAATAATATTCTAAAATAATACTGATATGTAAAACTGGCCAAAAGTGCTAAGAAAGGGCTCTTTGGCCTTTATTGATTTTCTGAGAATTTCAGTTGTTTCATTTGTGATAGCAGCCCAAGGAAATATTGAGGAATATGCAGGAGAATGGTTGCTTATCAAATACAAGGGAAGGCCAATGAGATATTTATAACTGATTATACTGTAGTCAATGTATACTTTATTTCCTGTGAGGTTTTTCTTTCTGTGCATTTTTTGTATATTAAAATAGTTGTACTCCATGACAAACTGTAATTTCCTTATAACAAATAGTTTACCTTAACTAACATTGTCAATTAAATAGATAGTTCAACCCCAAAAAATAAAATAATAAATAAATAAAATAATAATAATAATAAAAATAAAAACATATATATATGAAGAATGTTGTGAATGCTGTATATATGAAGAATGTTGGTAACAAGTAGCCATTACATTTTATAGTATTTATATATAAATTTTACTTTGGATGTCAACTGCTGTTGGTTTCCAACAATCTTCAAAATATCTTTGTTTGATTTCAGCAGAAATAGAAAGAAAAAATAACTTGTAATGGTTTAGAACCACCTGAGGATGAACTCATAAATAGTGTGTAAAGTTTTCATTTTTAAGTGAACTATCCCTTTAAACATCTTAACCAAGCTTAGTGCTTATTAGTTCTTATATTTGATGATTTAATTAAACCTGTAGGGTCTCCGAAGGTAGTATTTTATCCTGGCAGTAATTTTATAATGCTGCTAGAAGTATTGTGCAGTGAAACACAGTTTGTTTATTTGTTTGTTGCAGCGGTCTTAGTTGTGCCTCATCGTTAAATAAACATTGCACAAATAAAACACCAATCAACATTCAATCACAAATTAATTTGTGAAAATGTTTTTCAGACTTCAGTACTATTCATTTTGGTTGGTTAAGGGATGTCCCTACCATTCATGCTCAAATGTGCATCCATATTAGAAACAGATCCTGTCCTTGGGCATTTCATTACTGATGGTTGAACATTTCCACTGAAAAGCTGTCTGATTGAGCTCAGCGAGATGAAAATGAGTGTTCCCCTGCACATCCCAGCGGCTCCAGATCGCTCTGTTTGCCACTTAATGAGCTTTTTTGTGGCCCTTGGGCCGAGCTGGACACACAAACAAATGCGAGGGTGGAAACTATTCAGAGATTCTTGAACAAAAGCTCACATTACATTCACTTATTCAGCTAACAGATTTATAGATTATAACCGAAATGCAACAAATACTCATTTCAGATTAGTGTACGACTTACATTCAAGCTCATTTGTAACCCTGTTGTAAAACAAACACTCTGCACAAATCACCCCAATTCAGCTCTGGGTGGATTTTTTTTAACATGTTTCACGGGCTTGTTTTAGCCTCAGTGGTTTACCCTCAGGGTAAGCTGCTTCCTCATTAATTACGATTTGTGTCTTCTGTATACTGTCACCCCTATGGCTCTTCAATTAAGCAGCTGTTTTTATGGAGGGCAATAAGGCTTCAGTGCACCATGATGAACAGGAGCTACACATAAGCCAATCATCTAGATTCACATCGCATTATACTTCTTGTGGATGAATGTCACTAATGCACACACTGTATGGCCACATGTGAGATACTATTCCTGGATATGAGCTGAATCTGTACATGACCTGATGCTGTGTTATTCTGGTTAGTGCTGGTCTGGTGCTAGTCTAATTACAGGTAGGTCTGGTGTGTTACCACCGAAAAGGTCATTTGTTTGATTTAACCAATATAACCCCTTTGATTCTTATAGCCCTGTTCAGAGTAAGATTCAAGATATTTATTTCGGGTATGGGAGGCAGACACACTAACATGTATGCTAAAGACTGCAGCCTTTAGCCTCTTGAAAGTAGGCTAGCAAGGTTTGCTTGCACAGCTCCTACTAGCTGGCCTCAGCTGCATTCACCACCCCAAACCTCACTCCCATTCAGGCCAGGGCCTCATGTAACCCTTCTCATGTGAATAGCCCAGCTGAATGGGATTTAAACTTGTGTTTTTGGCACTGGAGCAGGGTGCAATAACAAGTGCCTCTAGCATCAGTCTAGGATCAGTGTACCCCTTGAGGCCAGGGGAATGAGGTTTGCTTGCACAGCTCCTACTAACTGGCCTAAACTGGCCGTAACTTCATTCACCCCCATGAACCTCATTTCCATCCAGGTCACAACACCAATGAAACCCCTTTGGTTACTGGCACTGCTTTGAGTGGGATTCAAACCAGTGTTTCTGACATGGGAAGCAGGCCCACTAAAAATGAATGTTGAAGTCAGAAGTGTGTGGCTCCTACTAGCTGGCTAACACCCCCCTGAGCTTCACTCCCATGTCATGGCACCAATGTAACCTCTCTAGTTCTAATAGCTCCATTCATATCAGGATTTAAATCGTTGTTTTGGTATGGGAGGCACGTGCACTAACATGGATGCTAAAAATTCCAGTCTTTAGCATCTGTCACTAGTGCACCTCTTGAGGATGGGGAAGTGAGATTTGGTTGCACAGTTCCTACTAACTGGACTCAGCTGCATTTGCATTACCCCCACAAAACCTCATTTCTATTAAGGGTCTGCTCTTAGCAAACCGCTCTGATTCTAATAGCCTAGCTCTGAGTGTGATTCAAACTAAAGTTTTTGGCAATGGAGGGGGGCACCAGCATCAGCATCTAGAATCAGTCTAGCATCAGTGTGCCTCTTGAGGCCAGGGAAATAAGGTTTACTTGTACAGATCCTACTAAATGGTCCTTGTTCATTTATTCCTCACACCTATCCAGGTCAAACACCAACGAAACCACCTAATAGCACTGATTTGAGTGGGATTCAAACCAGTGTTTCTGATATTGAAAGCAGGCACACTAAAAAGTGCCTATAGAAGATAGAAGAGTATGGTTTACTGAAACAGCTCCTTCTAGCTGGCTATCACCCTTCTGAACCTCACTCCCATCCATGTCATGGCACCAATGTAACTAATAGCCCTCCAGCAGGATTCAAGTCCTTGTTTCTGGTATGGGAGGCAGATGCAATAACATGGTTTTATCATCTGTTAATATCGCGCCTCTTGAGGATAGGGTAGAAAGATTTGTTTGCACAACTCCTACTAGCTTCACCCAGTCACCCTTCGACCCTCACTCCCATTCAGGTCATGGCCCCCATGTAACCACCCTGATTCTTGTAGCCAGCTCTGTAGTCAGCTCAGATTCAAACTGGTGATTTTTGGCATTGGAGATGGTTGCAATAACATGTGCCTCTAGCAACAGTGTGCCCCTTGAGGCTATGGGAATGAGATTTACTTGCACAGCTCATACTGACTGCCCTCCGTTCATTCAAACCCCTAAACCTCACTTCCACCCAGGTCAGAACATCAATGAAATTCAAAGCATGAGCCTTTAAGAATGCTAAAGCCAGACAGCCTCTAACTCAGTTTGCTAGCATGCCTGGCCAGGGGAGTGAGATTGACTTGCAGAGTAACTGGCCTAAGTTACACTCAGTCCCTTAAACCTCAGTCCGATCTAGGTCATGGCAGCAGTGTAACCCCTCTATTTCTTCTAGTCCCACACTCAGAGAGATTACCCACTGGTGTCTCTGGTATGTCTCTGAGTAGGATGCACTAATATATATATATATATATATATATATATATATATGTTTATATATATATATATAT
>CAIGQV010019951.1:1243712-1290377 GCA_903798115.1 Danio jaintianensis | reverse complement strand
ATATATATATATATATATCTATATTTATATATATATATATATATATATATAAAAGATTAAAGTGATCAAACTGCTTTAGATTACTTGTACTGTACAAGTCTGAAATGACATGAGAGAGATTTTTGGGCTGACAATTTCTTTAGTAAACCTATTTGAGATGCCAGAATAAAAAACAACATTTGTTCATCAGAACACTAATACTGCCATTAAGGACACAACAGTGATTTTTCCCAAACTAATGAGCTATATCCTGAAAATGAGAAGGCATTTCTCATAAAGAAAAAGAAATTGGAGTTTCCATAATTATTTTGTCCTTTTTCTGTCTGAACTGACCTCTCTAACACACTCCCACAGGGCAGGTTTTAAATAATGTTTCCCTGCCAATAAAAGCTATGATCCATTGTAGTACTGACCATCACTTGTGTCTTATCGAGTGTAATTCATAACACAAAACTGTGATGCTAGACCAGATGGGAACAACTGTCCATGATGATAAATGACACTGGTTTATGGTTTCTCTCAGACTTATTATTGGCTGGCTGCTTACTGGTCAGACACTGTTTTCACATTACACCATAATTTCTATAAATATAATTATATATAATATATATTTATCGCATACATGCATGAACTTTATACTGGGGAGAAGAATGAGAAAACAAACCTAGTGTAGTTAAATCTGGAATCTCAGTTTTGAAAATATTTTTATTTAAATTAATCAAAGATGAAATTATCTGAGCTATTCTATCCAATTAATGTATAGCTCTACCTGAAGCAAAATTATCTAAGTTGATTCCATATATATAAGAAGAAACGCTTGTTTTTTTGCACCAAAGGACAACACAAGGTAACTAACCATGCAGTTTTTTTTTTTTAAATGATGGCTAATCCTCACTTAATTGCGTCCTGAAAGGAGCAATTAAACAACCCAACATCATCAATATAGAAAGTACCAGATAAGCTACAAAAGCACAAATTGCTTCACATCTTCAGAATTTCTTCATATATACTATATGACCTCAATGCCACACATTACTGTACTCTATAGCTTAGGTCTAAAGCCTTGATGACACAGCATTTGTCCTTGAGATTGTCCCTTCCTTATGATCCCCAGTCCTCTGCAGGAGAATCCCAAGAGAGTGAGAAAAATGCTTGCCATGGAAGTGAGTGAGTAAGAGCTGTCAAGCATAACAAAGTTCCCTTTTGATTCCAAAGTGTCCAGTTGACACATCTAGCATAACCACTACAAGAATCTACTGTAGCAGAGACAATGCATACTGTATACAGAAACCATTATGACTGCAAACACTAGAATGTATTCGAAAAATATTGCTGGATTTTCCACTATGGGGAAAAAAAAATCTGAAAAGTATTTTCAGGTTTTGAAATAATATTGATTACCACATTTTTTTCGTACAACACAAGGTTGAAAGCATGGCAAAGTGCATTGAAATGAAAGCAGACAGTATTTATCCAGTATTCCCCCGCTCGGTGCTGTACTGCAGAGCTCTTTTAAGCACTTCATTGTCAGTGGTTTCTCCCTGTGATCTGCTCTTACGGCAGCTGTACCAGAGAGGCACAGCATATTGTCTTGCTGCTGTTTGGCGATGGGGAGGAGGATGTCGTTCCCATTGCCCCTCCGGAGAAACATAGCAGCTGTCAGCGGGACCGACCTCTGGAAACTCTCCAGGAAGCGACCTGCACCCTTGCACGGACAGTGTAATCGCTGACAGCTCACTTTGCCTTTGCATACCGTTCCAGGACCAGCTTCCTGTGATGGGTCTGTGACTCCAGCCTCGGTGAGGTGTAAAAGAAAACTGACCCAAGATCAGTGAGCAATGCAAGTTCAACTAAACTGGGATTAATGCTCCCAGCTTGGGACCACTGCAGTATTTCCCAATCAAGCACCTTATAACATCACCAAGATCACTTTAGAGACCACCATTCTTCCAACTCAATGCAAAAAAACCTGCTAAAAGAAGTGTTACTAGTGTATGAATCACACTGCAGTACTCTAGTATTCAGCGAGGCTACTCTCGAACGGGCTTCCCTCTCTGCTGCACGATTAAGTCATAACAATCTAGTACTCCGGACAACCTATCCAGCATCCAGTGCAGCTCAGTCCACCTTCACATATCCAAATCCCCCCAAATTTTGCAGCACCTTTGAGAAAAAATAAATATGTTGAAAAGCCACACACCTGACTGCAGTGATCTCCTCGGTGCTAATCCTCAGTAAGTGTCTGGGCCATACACCAGCGAGGCACTTAGGGGTTAATGTTTCAGTGGTGTGCGAACGTCTCCTGCTCACGCTCTTCCATCAGCCCGAGAAACTGCAGTCATCCCCCCTCTCCACTCGTTACTGCAGCACTACACACACACACACTGTAGTGCAGGCACACGTACACCCCTCCCCTCCCTTCTGTGCACTCTCTCCACCACTTTCTCTCTCCCACAGAGAAATCCCCCCCACCCCCCCAAATACACACACCCTTCCATGCCTCTCCGTTTTTCCTTCCCCCACCCTTCCCATTCCATCCTCTTCCTAAGCCGCCTGATTGGAGATGCTGCTCACACAGCTCTGCATACATCCCCGCTTTTTTTTCCTCATGTCTTCATCTCTCGTGCTGTGGGGTAATCAGGACAGGTCAATATGAAATACTTCCTCTGCCATCCCCATCAAACTCTGTGACCTCAAAACACCCTGTTGTTTTCGCCAAAATTCAGCCTCTGAGACTGTAAAATGCAATATTGAACAGCTTTCTGGACTGACGAGGGAAATGGAGCGGTTGACTGAATTTTTAAAGAGGGGGGCTGCAGAGGTTCTGCCGCTCACAATATGTTGCAGCAGAAAGAACGAAAGACAAAGAGGAAAACCATAAAGAAAGGTTGGGAGAACAGCGGTCTACTGATATGTATAGTATAACGAACCGGCAGCCAGTCATTATGACTAAATACACTGATTGTAATTCTACTTATTAAATGACAACTTGCTAAATTAATAAAGGTGGAGCAGAGTGGCATGAGAGACTATGCAGAAAGCTGGTTGCCTGGGACACTGGTTAGCTTTATAAATGTTAGTGTTATCATACAAACATATTCAAATACAGAATGCTACAACTGAACAACTTATAGAATAGATTTAGCATGTTATTGTATTTGGTCTTGGTGGAGTAGATATGCAACACACACTGCTACTGGACTAGCTACTATTAATAGATACATAGACACACTGCTGTGAGCATGGGAGATATGCTGCTGCTGCATGAATAAGCATGAATCCCTTATCATATCATAAGTCAGGGTGGAGGGTTTGAAAGGAACTTTTCACTGGAGTTCCTCAGCTTACAGTAAACTCTGGACCTAACATATTGCATTAATGACCTATTAGATTGCTCCTTCTAGAATTTCATTACCAAACTATTCCATACTTTTAATTAAAAATTCAGTTAACACTATGTGAAATTAGTACTTATTTCAGATAGAATACATAGAATATATTGTTTTAATCGATGTGTATATAAAACTACTTGCATTTTATGAAACCATATGTGTAAAAAGAGAAAGAAATATAAATAAAATGTGATTAACATATTGCCAACTCTGTTGTAAATGCTAATTTATATAGTAAGTAGCTTATTATGTGTTATGGCTTTTTGTAATTTGGTCATGTATTAAAGGCATAGTTCACCCAAAATGAACATTTTGTCATCATTTACTCACCCTTTAATTGTTTCACACCTTTATGAGTTTCTGTCTTTTGTCAAACACAAAACAATATATTTTGAACAAGGAAACTTGTAACCACTGACTTTCATAGTATCTGATTTTCTTACTATGGAAGGGATATGGTTAGGTTTTCAGCTTTCTTAAAAATATTTAATTTTGTGTTTAACAGAAGAAAGAAACCCATAAAGGCTTATAATAATTTAAAGGTGAGTAAATTTCAAGTAATGTTTTGGATGAACTATCCTTTTAAGTTGATCTGCTGTGCTACCAAATGTCGGATATGTGGTTGAGCTGGTAGAACTGGTACAAAATCTTTAACCTTGAAGCAAACATGTTTCAAAACCTAACATGTTCAGCTCATACGGTATGACCTGAATTTTCAAGCAGAGTCCGTGATGAAAATAGTCTACCAGGTCAGTGAGGTCCACACTTGATGGTTAACACATAATAGAGCTTGGACCAGTTACAACCCAACCACAGACTCGCTTTCCTCCATCGCTTCATTACTCGCTTATTCCCTGCATCAGGAGGTCGCCACAATGACCCAAACACACCCACTATTTTTTTAAAAAGCTGTAAACCTGTAAACATTTACTTCCAAAGTAGAAAAAGCAAATCATATGGAAGTCAGTAGTTACTTTCCATCTTTCTTCAAAATATCTTTATAGATAGACTCATAAAGGTTTGAAACAAGTAAAGGCTGAATAAATGATGGCAGAATTGACCTTTTTGGGTGACCTATCCATTTAGGACTATAACCACTTGGGTTAATCGATGCACAATCATCAGTCAATACCAAATTTCTATTGCATAGTACCAATTACTGACTGTAAAAATAATACTCTAAAAAAAAGGTTTCACAAGAAGTGATTGTGACCCAAGTCACGTCTAAAAATATCAAAAGCCATTTTGCCATTTGAGAAGCTCTGAAAACCCTTAATGATACAGACACTCAACATGTAATTCAGCATATGCATTATATGTGATATCCTCTTGCGTCTTACAGCATCAAACAGTTTAGTCAACCTCAAATCAATGCAGAAACACTTTTCTACAGCTAATGGAAGCACTGAAGTGCTCACAACCCCCTCATTATTTGGGACTGAAAATAAAACGATAGCCGTGAGGTAAATGTAATCAGAGAACGACATACTGTAGACGATTCCAGCATTTAACTGCTATTTATTCAGTGTTGATGTAATGCACACCAAAGTAACAGTTGCAGCAGTGGGATAGCACTCATATGGTGTGTTCACGGTTTGATCTGACTATACTCGGTGTTGGTCCACTGTGATTTCAGTCTTGGGCCCCCTGGAGATCGACAGCTGGAGACTCACAAGGCTTTTATTACGTGTCACAAAAAATTACCCATCTCCCTTAAGTGTGGCTGCCTCCTTCAGAGCTGATGAAAATGAAATCAATAATGCCTCAATCACTGTAAGCAGGAGAGAATGGGATGGCCTTTTCTATTCCTCCACCTAGTCCTGAGTGAAAGCCTGATCGTTTGGCCCTTAAACGCCATCAATGTTCGCGACAAACACAAGCTACATGCTCAGTACGAGATTACTCACATTAACATTAGAACTGGATTGTTTTGGAGGGAAAATCTTGGAATGGTTTCAAAAACAATCAATGCTTTTAAGAAAAAAAAAATTGCTACTTCCTTTCATGAAGTAAAAATACTTACATGTGCTCAAGTATCTAAACATGACCTTACTCAAGTGTCTGAAGATTGACAGAGTACATCAGACTATGCAGACACTGGGACTTAAGCACTACAACATGTTCTTTTGGACTCAGAAGAAGTGAAGAGATTTGAATGGAGTAAAACAGCTTTTGTAGACGCTGTAAGGAGCAGCCCCAGTGAGTGATCTCCGTAAGATGGTTTTTAGTAAGAGCAACCCCCTCAGTGACCACAGAGTATTGACTGATTCTGGATCTATTACACACGCTGGTGACCCCAGTCTGGACCCCGAGTGAGTTTTGTCCTCAGGCGTGGCTCGGAGACTGGATGGAGAGCTTGGCATTTACTTGTTCTGTTTTCTCACAATAACAACAAACCAGGCTTGGCAATAAGAGTGTGAAAACCTGGCATCTTCAACATTATTCTTAAGTGATATCAAGTAATTTCCACTAGGTATTAAAATGTGTTTTTTCAGTCTGATCACAATTAGGCAACATTAAAAGCAAGAGGTAATCAAGGCCTGGAAATGTTCTACTTTTGACCCCACCCAGAGTAGTCAAAGATGCACTTGCTATAGTAAGGTTTACTGACTTTAATACTTAACCATTGTAGGATTTGATATCTAGATGGATAACTTTACTGGCTAGTCTTAAATTTGGTTTGAAGATGAAAAAAAGGATGGTTGTGGTTAGACAAAATTATTGTACCTCATTACAAAGTGGAAGAAAGATGAAGTAGGAAGCTTGTGGACTCTTGAGGCAGGTGCACAGTAAAATAATTTTCGTTTACACTCATCACCAACATTTAACACCTTGTGACTAAATAAAGGATGCTAATGTGAGCATACTAATGCGCAAAATGGCAGGTGTAAAAGTGACATTTAAAATAAAAGAAAAATACATTGGGTTATATTTTGGGGGTTTTGATGCAGAAGTTACAGTAAACACAACTTGGTGGTGCTCAAACACAACTGACAAGCAACCCAGCAGACACACAATGTCATAAGACGTTAATATTAGGTTAGATTTAGGTCGCCAGCGCGTAAGGACAATGTTTTTTTGACGTCCAATAACAATGTAAAATGACGTCATTACTTTGTTGATTTTAGGTTGTGTTGGAAAGTGACCAAAATCCAACATCGGGCCAACATCTTAAACCAACGTAATATTGACGTCAAATACAGACATTTATTCATCAGGTATGGCAACCAAAATCCATCCGTCTGATAGACGTCCTATCGGTAACGTCCACACAATGTCAAGCTGTAACATCATTAGACATTGATATTTTGTTGTTTTTAGGTTGCGTTAGAAAGTAACCAAAATGCGATTTAATTTTCCAATGCAAACCAATTTTCATTTCCAAACAAAATGCAACGTCCCATGACGTTGGTGTATAATGTCAATCTGATGTCATGTTGATGTCCTGTGCCTGCTGGGAAGTGTCTGAAGTTGCACAATGCCACCTTTCGTACTGCATTAAGCACCATCTAACTAAAGGGAGTGATTTTGGATATTCACTCTGCTCATCACCAGTAAAAATTTATTGACCCAAAAGATGTCTCAAAAAATGTTGACAATAAGGGAAAGCTAAAATTGTCCTGGTGTGCATTAGCTTTTAGCATAACATGAGCAGCCATTTTGAGGGACCTGAAAACACAAACCTTTTGTGGCATATAAATTATAAAACATGAAAGCTGTAAAAGCATTGATATCATATTGTGTGTTCAGTCTATATACACACTATAATTTAGAAAGTGACATCGCCACCTACAGGCCTGGAATACACAATACAGCCTTTCTTTGTGGATCCAT
This sequence comes from Danio jaintianensis, assembly GCA_903798115.1. Taxonomy (NCBI): domain Eukaryota; kingdom Metazoa; phylum Chordata; class Actinopteri; order Cypriniformes; family Danionidae; genus Danio; species Danio jaintianensis. The sequence goes on along the minus strand of CAIGQV010019951.1, from coordinate 1,283,151 downwards.
GTAAACAGGGAGCATTTTGACAAATATATTGTCTGTATGTGAGGCCTCTTATAAACGCAAAATAAAAATATATTTTTTCTATAAGCAGTAATGTGTAAACTACACTAAAATCCAAATATTTAATGCTCATAATCAGTTATCAACGCCAAAATGATTGATCAAACATGGAGGGATGGCTGAATGTTCATCCTCAGCCAGTCTGCTGCCCGAGAGCCTGCTTTAAATGATTCACAATGATCCCCTCCATATTTTAAGCAGATCCAGTCGCTGGAAGAGTTAAAATTTAAATGATGAAACATTTCCAAAAGGACAATTTTCTGCTCTAGACGTTTTTGTTCCTACCAGGAGGCAATTAAATACATTTCATGAGAGGCATAGTTACAGATCTCTAATCTAATAAATTTTAATAACGACGGAGTATTTGTAGTTTAAGACGGCCATATAGCCAGAGGCCTGTGTGACTCATAATCTACTAAAACTTCTGTGGAGAATCAAAAATTATTACATAAGGATTCTGTTATATCAGTAGTAGGAATTCAAAACCCAATGGTAGTAACCTAAAAAACAATGCTCCATCATTTTGCTTTGTAAAACGCTTCCGTAAGTGTTTCCCCAGTCACGCTTGTCTGTGTCTAGCCTCTTTAGTGTGGTGTAGTGTTTCAGCTATGAGGCTGGTGTGAGTGCTGAGGGAATTCCTCCAGATCCTGCATCCTGCAAACAGCTTGTAACGGGAACGGGGAGGGGTGGCTCTGGCACGGGCCGGACGTTCTTGGCTGCTACAAACCAGGACCTCTCACTGGGCTTGTCTTGTTTATCATAAACAGACTGAGATATAATGCTAACGGACGTGCATTTTAACAGTGATGACTGTAATTTCACTGTTAATATACCCTTTTATTGCAGTCAACAATATAAAATTGTAAACACTGTGACACCTCAGAATATATAGCTTGTTTTAGCATACCAGCACAGCAACACCAACCTAACCAAATTTCGTTTTTAAATATACAGTATATAGCTTTCACAACACACAAGTAAATGTATGTACTCATTTACATTAATACTAATAGGAAACATTTCATAAGCATTAAATAATCACATTAGAATGACTTCTAAAATATGAAGGGTATTGGTTTTGAAAATGCATATACTTACAGTAGTGAGTGCCCAAAAAGGCAAAATGCAAATTGATTTGTTGTTACCAAAGGAATGTATTTTACTCAGGGCCTGTACCTTGATGGTAGCTAAACAAACTCAGGATTACAGAATTAGTTTTGAGTTGACAAACCAAACCAGTGCAATCAGAGTTTGTTGGTACCATGATGCTGATTGTCAGCTTTCTCGGCTAACTCAAGCTTTTTTCATCGAGTTCATGAGTGCATGGACATGAATTTGTGACATCAGTAGCAAACAGCCAATCACGTACCTCAAAAAATTAAGATACTACTTCTCAGTCAGCACAATTCACAAGCAAAAATGTAAATAATTTATGCTGAAAAAATAATAATAATAAAAAAATACTGCAAGATGAAAAGAGCCATTCATGAAAGAGGACGGCTAAAGGAAAAACACCTTGCTTTATTAGTGAAAGTGAAGTTGTGATGTTTGTAGAGATTATAATCTGTATAGGTATACAAAGACTCAAAAATCTAAACTCATGTGTTTTTTATAACCTTATCTAGTTTTAAAAATAAAGCTTTAAATGTCAAAGCTTCAAACTACAAATGTATATCTGTAAATGTATATATAATAAAATAGTAAAGAAAAAAGGGGCGGCACGGTGGCTCAGTGGTTAGCACTGTCGCCTCACAGAAAGAAGGTCGCTGGTTCGAGTCCCGGCTGGGTCAGTTGGCATTTCTGTGTGAAGTTTGCATGTTCTCCCTGTGTTCGTGTGGGTTTCCCCCACAGTCCAAAGACATGCGCTATAAGTAAATTGGATGTACTACATTGACCGTAGTGTATGAGTTTGTGTGTGAATGTGAGAGTGTATGGGTGTTTCCCACTAGGTGGTGGCTGGAAGGGCATCCGCTGCATAAAACATATGCTGGAATAATTGTCGCTTCATTCCACTGTGGCCACCTCTGATAAAATCAGAGACTAAGCCGAAGGAAAATGAATGAACGAATGAAAAAAAAAAAAAGGTTATTATTTGTTTATGTGTGATAATGGGTATAACAAATTAAAAATAATATCTAAAATCCTAAAAATAAATAATCCTCTTTAAAATCAGACGATTCCATCTTTAAATGTGTTTTCCTCTATAGTGACCTTTAATTTGAAGCAAGAAAATGGGGAATGTCTTTATTGAATCATGTGTCACTTTGCTCACAACTGATTGGTTAAATCTCAGTTTGTGATCTTTAAACCAGTATTTAACCAGTTCCAGAGCATGTGTAAGGTTCCATGGCGCAGAGAACAATTGAAGCTGATCTACCACCTTCATGATACCTAAAACCAAAACTTTAGCAAACTAAACTGAAACCTAAGAAGCTAGCTTCATGGTACAGGCCTCTGGTGAATGTATCTTATGATAATATATTTATATGACAATGAAGAAGTTTTTCCTTTTGGGCTTTTGAAAAGTTTCTGTGTAGTTGATCACTACTGTTGATTTTTTACTCACTCAAACCTATAGACTGACCACTTACAGGTAATACATATGTGCATGAAGTCACCATTTTCACACAATGGCTACCACTTTGAATCCCAGTTTCCCAAGGTTCATTTTAAGAGAACCAAAATACCATTATTGTGCAAATGAACAACAATTCAAAACGGTGCCGCGTCAACATACATTGTAAAAAATGCTGGGTTCCACACAAATCCTTCATGTTGTTCCAACACAAATTGATTAAGTTAACTTAATCGTTTTTACAAGTTTAAGTGGATTGAATATAAAACAAGTATTTTGTTCCCCAAAAAATTTAAGAATTGTGTTGTTTCAACTCATTTTGAGCAATTAAGTAGTTTGAACAAGCAGCAAAAATCATTTTCTGAGTGTACTCTGTGTTCCAAAACTAAAAGCAACCTTCTTGAACCGGTTAAGAGATCAATCAAATCAATACAACAGAGCCAATTTTAACTTGTTAGCTTTCAATTTTACATTTATTTCTTAAAAAGGACACCAAAGAGCACCAAAAAGTTTCTGAACTCAGAAACTTGAGCTGGCATCCAGAGGACCTCAGGGAGACCTCAAATGACCAGCACTGGTGGTATTGACTTGTAGAAATTGATGCCAATAACCTGAAGGCAGAGCACAAGCCTCTGAGTGTAAGTGGAGAGTAATCAATAGCTTTTATGACGGCAACTGAGACAGCTCTCTTATAAAGCCTATAATAATCTGCTTGAATACTGAACATTGGCGTCATTTGAAGCACACTAGGCACAATGACATCACACCTTAGGGATCTGCACAAGAGATACGCCGTTGTTTTAAAAGACCATTGTTAATTCACACATCATTATGAGTGATCACATGCACTGTGTACACTCATATCAATTCAAAATCAATAGTGTTAAACAGGTCAATGGAAATGAGAGCGTTTAGTTTTTCCTGCCTTGATCGCACATCTTACACACACACACATACACACACACTGCATAAACTATCTTGTGGACATTATTAGTCTTTTCTTAGCCCCTCTTATGGAGTTTCCAGGCAACTATCAATTAGGGAAATGACTCGGACCAATTGGGGGTGGGGTTTGGAATAAACACGTTTTGAAACACATAAAGGATATCCCATAAATCACAGTCCTCCCCTGCAGCTCCTGAATTATCACACTCCAGCACACCCATCATGGCGCCGTCTGGCTGAACAAATCTCCATCGCAAAACTGCATTGTTTTATCAAGATAAGCATTGGATTTAATCTATAGTATGATGCTGAAATGAAGTTAAGAGATTGGGGGTTTTGCTCTGAACAAACTAAACTCAAGCTATTCCTTAGCAAGCGTTTACTATCAGAACACTGCAAAGAATGCTTTTCTTACTTAGATTTGTTTGTCTTATCTCTAGTGCAAATATCTAAAATTTCTTAAATCAAGAAGCATTTTCTAGACAAGCAAAAAATACTGTCTTGTTTTAAGAAATAATATGCTAAAATTAAGTGAGTTTTTCCTTAAAACAAGCAAAATGATCTGCAAATGGGGTAAGCTAAATAATCTTGTTTTTCCTTTTGAAATAAGATTATTTTGGTTACCCCATTGGCAGATTATTTTATATCTGATCAGATTATTAATTTTGACATATATTGGGGGGGGGGGCTGCACGGTGGCGCAGTGGGTAGCACGTTCGCCTCACAGCAAGAAGGTTGCTGGTTCGAGCCTCGGCTGGGTCAGTTGCCGTTTCTGTGTGGAGTTTGCATGTTCTCCCTGTGTTTGTGTGGGTTTCCTCCGGGTGCTCCAGTTTCCCCCACAAGTCCAAAGACATGCTGTATAGGTGAATTGGCTAAATTGTCCGTAGTGTATGTGTGTGAATGCAAGTGTATGGGTGTTTCCCAGTGATGGGTTGCAGCTGGAGAGGCATCCGCTGCGTAAAACATATGCTGGATAAGTTGCCGGTTCATTCCGCTGTGGTGACCCCTGATTAATAATGAGACTAAGCCGAAAAGAAAATGAATGAATGAATAAATAAATATATTATTTTTGACATTATTATTATTATTAAAACAAGACAATATGTTTTGCTTGACTAGAAAATTATTCTTGATTTAAGAATTTTTCAACATAGGCTCATTCTGAAAACGTAGTCCTATATACATTTCTGGAGATTGCGAATTATGTAGCCAGAGGTACATATGGCTGCATTTTGTTTTTAAAACGAACGCTACAGGGCGGTATGATGCCGTTCCTTTTTGCGCTTACCAGCTGACCGCTTACCTCCGTGTGGACGGCTTTTTCGCTGTTACCAGTTCGCCCAGTGGCTCGCCGTGTACGTCAGCAGACTTGTGACGTGGAGCGGAGTTGACCACGACAATGGGGTTCGAGTCTGGAGAAGAACGGTTCCAGAAAGCAGGTAAAACAAAAGCCAAAAAAATTAAATAAACAAGTAAATACCAGGGTGAGAATGTGGTAAAATCTGAAAACGTTGTAAAAATCAGGCTGCCGCAAGGGCTTTTCTTTTTCTGGATTGCTTTTGAAAACTGTCGGTTGGGTTTAGGGAAGTGGGTGGGTGCTGGTCAATCTGTGCTTTTGAAAACACTATCGGTTGGGTTTAGGGAAGGAGGAGGGTGAGTCAGTCAGTCAGTCAGTCGACCTCTGGTGGATTTACGTGAGAAGAGCAGGCACGAATGGCACTCGCGAGAGAAACTTGAGATCTGAAAAAGTGTACACAGCGGCCTCTGGTGGATTCGTGAAAACAAAAACTGGGACAAAAACCTCCTGGGATGTATTTGGGGCTGAGCCTGGGTTGGAATTTTTACATATTTGGACTAGAAGTAAGACAAAAGCTACACTTTTGCACTTAACAAGTCTTTATTTTGTAACATAAGTACCTAAACGTATGGCTGCATGATTAATTAAAATGAAATTCATATCACGATTCAGCAAAAGCTGCAATTCTCATGCACATCTTGTCAGGGAAACATGCCTCTGTAATCTATGTAAATCTGCTCCAAAAGCCAGAGGGCGCTCTCATGCAGAAACTACAAATACGCCACAAAAAAGAGACAAGGTCCAGAAATCAAACATAGCAGATGATTTAACTGATTTTATTGATTCAATGCAAATAATAAACACACTGCTACAGAATCATCTCACAGAACATTTTTTATTTATTTACTGTACTTATTTTGTTTCACAGAATTATGTATTTCAAAGTTATGAGATGAGTTTTTAGAGCAAAACAAAAAATTAATGTGCATGCACTGAGAAGCTATGCAAACAGCTGTCAAAACACAGAACGATTCTTTTCGATTTCAGGATTGCACCTATTTTTGCGTAGCTTGTCACTGAACATTGTCTCTGTGTAGTAAACACTGCTACATCTGAAAGCAGCTGCTGGAGATTTACTGGAGATTACAGAGCCGTTTTAATGCCAAATTTGCATGAAAATCGACTTTAATTAGTTGTGCAGATCTACCTACAGTACAAGTACCTAAAAAGTAAACATTACTACATAAAAAGTACCTCATGGTACATTAAAGTTACAAAAAATATACCTTTAAGGTACCAGAACTGTTAGGAACTGTACATGTTTCAAAAGTGAACATTTGAAAAAGCACCACCAGGTTTTGTACTTATATTTTTATACAGTGTTTATTAAACATAACAACAGTTATCTTTATCAGGTGGGTTTCTTGTTGTATTGAGTTTGGTGTACTTAAAGGCACAATATGTAACTTTTTTTATATAGCCCTGGCAAATAAATGTTTGAAGAGACTTCTATTTTGTTTACTTAAAACTCACAATTTCCCAATTAGTTCCAACAATTATTATTATTATTATTATTATTTGCAATTTTTTGTGTCCTGGGTCCGGATCTGGCTTTGCCTGTTACAATTTTAGAAACCATAGAAGAAAAACTGAAATGCAGATGTAGTAATTGTAGCATAGCAAGCAACTTGTCCATTATCTTTACCTATACAGATTCCTTCTGAAAAAATAACTTAATAAATAAAAATACATATGGATAAACCAGTTACCCCTGAATCATTTAGGACAGGAGAAGAGCTAAAATGAGGACCAATTGCATCAATGATCAGATCGAAATGTTCTGTCCTGTCCTGTCTGTTTCATGTAAATATGACAACTCCCATGATTCCCACAGTCTTTCACTGCATTGTCAAGCATCTAGCTACAAACAAGTGATCTCTAGTGGAAAAAAACCCAATAAAACAATGTTTATGTAGACTTCAAAAACACTAGTTAAAGGCATAGCAGGCCCAATAATTAAAATTCTACCATCATTTACCCACCCTTCAAACAATGCAAACTCCACACAGAAACGCCAACTGGCCCAGCCGGGACTCGAACCAGCGACCTTCTTACTATGAGGTGACAGTGCTAACCACTAAGCCACCGTGCCGACCAGAGTAAGTGACCTATCCATTTTTAAAGCTTCTGATAGTGATATGGATTTGCTAGTACAAGCTCTGTAAATAACTGATGTCACCAGCAAATGAGGTCATCAAACAGGGTTCATACGGTCATGGAAAACCTGGAAAAGTCATAGAATTTTGACATGGCATTTTCCAGGCCTGGAAAAGTTTTGGAAAATCAGAAAAGCCCACAAAGTTTTGGAAAAGTCATGGAAAACAGATATCTGTATTCTTTAATATAGGTTAGTTGTCTTTTCTTCGATTCTGTCCTTGGCCAATCACATACTCTCACATTATTAGTGCGGTGTAAGCATTATCTAAATCAATTTTACATAGATATAAATATAAATGAAACTAAATAGATTGTTGCGTGTTTTACGATACGCTGTAATAAATTTGAACATGCATTGTTTTTCTTTTACCATGCATATGTAGACATTGCATAAAACATTAGGTCATGAAAATCTACTTGAAAGGTCATGGAAAAGTCATGGAATTTTAGTAGTAAAAATGTGTATGAACCCTGATCAAAATTACACTGTTATGATAGTGTAATTCTAAAAAGCATATTTGAATAGGCTACAAAGATCTGAATATGTGAGACTATAGTTAAAATTATTGCCTAATCACTGCATGAAACGTTGATGATACTGTACAGAATGTCTCTTTCAGCATTATCTTGAACATTAGAATGGAATGAGCTTCTGGAGTGTGTGTAAACATCACAGGCTTTAGATTTTCCCCAGCAAAAAACACAAACAAATCCTTCACATAAAAACCAGTCAACTAAACCAGTAGCTAAGTTGCATATGCAATGCCCTTGAAAGTTAGTGTCTTCTTCTCACTATAGTTTTATTTTTTTCTTTAGTAAATTTTATTTGGAAAAAATATATATGTTTTGTTTAATTATTTACTCAACCACCACATTTTTGGGGCCTGAAAATGCAAACCTTTGGAAATAGGGTTTTGATTTCACTGTTTTTGATACTGATACTGTTTTTGAAAACAGTATCATTAATATTGTCTCTCTTTTAATAAAAAAAGATTGTAATGTGTTATGTGTCTTCAGGCATGTATGAGTACTTGACAACCAATGATGGACAGGACTGTGCCCTTTTATGCACCCTTCAAGGACACTTCCAGAAGAGGAGAGCATGTGTAGAGGTGTTCCAAATGAAAGTGAACATCTGAATACATTCACAAAAGGCTCTTTCAGAAACCTATTAGTGAAGGGCACATGTAATGGAGGTCACGTAGTCACTAAGGAAGTAAATGTATTGTTTATGATCATGTGACTTATACACAAATCTGTGTGTTTCATTTTAAAGCTATAGATCAAGTTAAAATACAAGTCCTGGCTGTGTCAGTTGGCATTTCTGTGTGGAGTTTGCATGTTCTCCCCGTGTTCGCGTGGGTGCTCCGGTTTCCCCCACAGTCCAAAGACATGCGCTATAGGTGAATTGAATAAAACTAAATTGGCCGTAGTGTATGTGTGTGGGTGAGTGTGTATGGATGTTTCCTAGTGCTGGGTTGCGGCATCTGTAAAACATATGCTGGATAAGTTGGTGGTTCATTCCGCTGTGGCAACCTCTGATGAATAAAGGGACTAAGCCGAAGGGAAATGAATGAATAAATGAAACACATTTTTAGCATATAAAAATTAATACACTTTCATAAACAATAATGTATTTACTAATAGATGTGTTATGTAAATGTAACAACACCTGCTCGGTTCAAAGAAGAGATGACACATTTAAAAAATCCTTAATTTATTTTCTTTTAATTTACAGACTGCACTCGTTGGTGTAACTTCATTTAATTATGACACACATTTCCACTCATTTGAGTTATTTTTGGCAAATGGAATTTAAAATGGTCATTTTGAACCAATGATGTCATGTCACTCTCATCTTAATTACCATATGAATTAATCTAAGCCTGGATCACAGCTTGCGAAGCCAATTAATCTCAATCTCTTAATTTTGAGAGCCAAAATGGTGATATTTATTGCAGTTCAAACTTCACAACTGCTTTACCTTGTTAACCAGCACCAGGACCCTTTTGTTTGCACATCACTGTTTATGAACTGATTAAATCAAATAGAACATGAGTAATTTTGACAAAATGTATATCTTTCTAAAGCTATAAGCCTCAAGCAATGATTGTAGTTTGTTGTTTTTCAACATGTATTTTCTAAATTAAAGAAGTACACATCAGAACATGCATACAAAAAAAGCAGCAGTATAAAGATGTATTGTCGTAATATGAGTCACAGTTGCATCCATTGGTGTGAATCCTGGTTTGCTTAGAAAGGGTCCACTCAACAACATCCCTTGGTGCACATTTAGTCTAATGACTATTGTTTGTTAACAGATTAATAATGATGACTGTTTACATGACTGATCTCAGAATTACCAAAAGCACAGTTATAGCTCACTGAGTGAAATAACAAACGTTACAGTTGTTAATTCACCCAAAGCATGATTGCTAGTCTTCTGCAAGATGGTAATCTCAAATATCATACATAAATCTTTAAACTAAGTGAAGATTAAATGCAAACAAATCTTTCTCTTACCTTAAAACATCTACAGTAAGATATTTTTTTACTGTCAACATTTCCCCTCTTAATGAAATCTGCATATCCTTTACCAGGTATGATAATTCCTGCATGTTGTGCCCCAAGTCAAAACAATTAAATGAACAGTATTTTTTTAAACAAAGTTAAATGGATTGAACATAAAACAAGTAAACTGTTTAACCAGACAATCAAAACAACTAACAAAATAACTGTGTTGTTTCAGTTAATTTTAAACAAGTAGTTTGAACAAGCAGCAAAAATCATTTTTGAGTGCGTTTTAAGTCCCAACTGAAGTAAAACCACTGCTATATAAAATAATCTTGTTTAGTATCACTCCCATTACTATATTAGTAAAATACACAGGTTCTTTAACCGTCTTGTTGATTTATGGGTCGCAAATGACCTAGGCACCATGTTAACAGCAGAAAAAAACCTAAACAATGTTTTTTTTTTTATCTTGAAGTTTGGTGACATTTTATAAAATGACCCCAACATTGGAAATATTACACCATTTTCTATTTACGTATGATGATTGTCCTTTGGTTCAATTGTGACCCGCTGACTATAAAACAATGTTTACACCAAAAAAAAAACAAAAAAAAAAAACTAAACTGGCACAAACTTGCACACACATGCACATTACAACACACGCTATGAATCTGCTGCTTTAACTAAATACTGAATACTGTCTTGCTAAAAACTTTTCACACTTATCCAGGTACTTTTAGCCTTAGAAAATATACCCTTTACTTTAGTCAAAGACAAGTGTTGCCGTCTGATTAAACATTAATGAAATACTCCACACTGATGAGGGAAAACATTCACAGAGTTTGTGATGAAGACAACCCAGGCTCATTATGGATATGTACCCCTGCATACATTTCTAGAGAGAGCGAAATACATCCCAGGAGGTATGTTTTTTGTTTTTTTTGCAGTTTTTGTTTTCACGAATCCACCAGAGGCCACTATGTACGCTTTTTCAGATCTCAAATTTCTCTCGCGACTGCCATTCGTGCCTGCTCATCTCGCGTAAATCCACCAGAGGCCGCTGTCGACTGACTGACTAACTGACCGATTGACAGACAGACCGACCGACCGACCGATCAAGTCTGCTGACGTACACGGTGAGCCACTGGGCAAACTGGTAACAGCGGAAAAGCCGTCCACACAGAAGTAAGCGGTCAGCTGGTAGCGGGAAAAGAAACATACCGCCCCATAGCATTCATTTTAAAGAGCCCCTATTATGGGTTTTTGAAAATGAGCTTCTATGTAGTGTGTAGCACAACTCTAAGTGAATGAAAACATCCAACTGAGGTTTAAATCTGAAAGTGCACATGGTTTAAAACTATTGATTCTTTAGTAAAATAGTTGACTCAGAGTCAAATGAATGAATCGAGTTGGGTTCGGATCTTTGTTTGAACGCGTCGGCCGTTTGCTCTTAAAGGAAGGAGCAGCAGAGACTATTATGTATGGGACTTTGTCAGACTTTGACAGGGACTTTTTCTTCTTCCTCCGGATCATAACATGTAAGTGTGATTAAAATTGTTGCCTCGTTTTGTGTAGTTTGCAAAACGTGTTGTTTAATTGTCTGTTGTAAGTTGTAATCTCCCCGCGTGGCTTTTAATCACTTATCTATTATAGATCAGTGCTTGTACTGTATCTCTCAGGTTAAATCTTTTCACTAGAAGTTAAAGCTATTCACATATTGTGTCCAAAACCACGTTGAAAACGTGACCAATCAGCGCAGATTAGCTTCGCGCTAAGGAGGGGTTTGGGAACAAATGAATCGCTGAACGAATCATTTGGGATAATTAGGTAAAAATAAATGCATATTATAAGACAATGAAAGTGTTTTTTACCTTGCATGCATATCAGCCTGTTGTTGGAGACCTCCAAAACCAAAATATGACCATTAATAATGCAAAATAGGGGCTCTTTAAAGACGAAATGCAGCCATACGTTCCTCTGGCTACATAATTCGCTCTCTCCAGAAATGTATACAGGGGTACGTACTCACAAAGAGCCTGTGTTGGATGAAGATGAGGTTGTTTCTTCATGAAAAATAGATTTGAGGATTGAAAATTACATTCAGCTGCTTGATTTTAGAGGTTTAGTGAAGGCGAAGGGCAAACTATGTATATAGAGTTGTAAGACAACAGCAGGGTTAAGAGAAAAAGGACAAGGCATTCAGGGGTTGCTGAAGTGCAGCTGCTCTGCTCAATGTGTCTGGGATAGACCCAATCCCCATAATAACCATGACCGCTATCTCCAGATGCGGAAAAACTCAGAGATAAACTGGCTTAATCTCTCTCTCCGCAAGATTTTCCTCTCTCAATTCACACACATCTCATTCGCCTCTCAACAGCATTTCTCAGGCTCCTGCTATTTCTTGAAATTAGTGCTAATGTGAGGAAACATTAAAAGATTTGTTCGTCCATGACTAGCTCATCCCCAGAGAAACTAGACAAATCTTTCATTTCACTACTTCATTTTTTTTCCTCAGTCTTTCAGTATGGTCCAAAACAACTGTGCTTACACACACACACGCACACGCACACGCACACACACACACACACATGAAAAATGGCATTATTTAGACACAGCCGAATCCATAACCGAATTACACCTACGCTGTCTTGTTAGCTCTTCCTGTAGGGCACACAGTCAGACAGAAGTTACCAGGAAGCATAATTTGGTGTTGACCTTCTAGGAGAAATTTGCGAGAAGACTTTTGCAAATAAAAACACATAGACCCAAACAGAAATGCTCCGAGGCAAAAGCTCACAGCCCTTTGATAATATTACGGTTGTTAGCCTTCCCAAACCATGAAGAAACAAACCTAATGTGGCAGATCTGAGACAATCACTTTAAGGAGAATTGCCTCTCCTCTTGAAGGAGGTAATTGGATCTTTCTCCTACTTGTTTGGTTCCCAAGAGGACAAAATGGCAAACAGGAAGACAAAAGCAGCCCCCGATGGTTGTGAATCTCTGGTTAATTGTTTTATTCGTGTCCAGGCTGAAAGCACTAAGCGCTTCTGTCCACTCTGATGATTTGATTCCAGGAATGAGGACACATAAAAGACCAGAGAATAGAGGACAAAATGACACGCCGCTTCCTTCATGCTGTAAAGTGCAGAATCGCCCTCAAGAGTCAAAGTACTCTTAAAGGAACACTCCATTTTATTGTAAATAAGCTCTTCACAAGTCACCTAGAGTTAAATAGTTGAGTTTTACCATTTTACCATTCAGCTGGTCTGGTGGGAGCACTTTTAGTTTAGCTTAGCATAAATCATTGAATTGGATTAGACAATTAGCATCTTGCTCAAAACAATTCTGGCATAATAATCAAATAACTCTGATTCTGTACCATGACTGCAGCAGGCGCAATGCTATTACGCAGCATTTGAAAATAGTACCCAGCTGGGTAATTAGCTAACAATGCTCTGTAATATCATTGCGCCCGCTGTAGCCATGGTACTGCAGCAAAGTTATTTGATTATTATGCCAGAATGTATGGGAGTATAGTTTCTAGCTATATCAGCCTATAAAATAGCAACTTTTAATGATGTAACTACAGAAGAATCAAACTTTCAATAGGAAAACTATTGAAACTTGAGCAAGATGCTAATGGTCTAATCCGATTGACTTACTGACCAATTACTACATATAATATTTAATAAGTAAGGCAGAATTAGAACAAAAAATACCATAATCTGTCTTTCGATTCAACATGTTTGAAAGCTGTTTATAGAAGAGCTTACCTAATCCTTACAAAAATAAACCATGACTTTACTATAATAACCATAGTTAGACCAGAAAATGAACTACATTTTTACTATTGTTTTGTAGTAAAACCACATCCATAGTAACCACAACATTAACTATAGTTTTTACAATGGCATTTGAAGTAAAACCATTGTATCTACAAAAAAAACATGGTTTTACAGCAAAACTGTAGTAGTAGTACTATAAAAAAAACATATGAACCACAACTAGTAACCATGTTTTTTTGGTGCGTACTGTGGTTTTAAAAACCATGGTAACTACAGTCATTGTTCCTACAGTTTTACTATAGTACTACTACAGTATTACTTTAGTAAAACCATGGTATCAAAATCATGTTTTTTAAAACCACAGTACACACCAAAAAATATGGTTACTACAATTTTACTATAGTAAAACCATGGTTATTTTTTGTAAGGGAATACCCATTACTCTTGAGTACTTTTAGAAGGGCTACATTTTACTCATACTACAGTGTGAGTAGTGTTTACAACAGATACTTTTACTCTAGTTGCACTACAATTTTGGCAAATAATGGAACTTTTACTTGAGTATTATTTTTCAGTAATTTTTCCACCCCTGGCAAAAGACAAAAAAAAAATCAATTAATATGCAAAAGAATTAGTAAATAAATCTGAAATGCCAGAACTGAAAACACACAATTGACCATCTTGTGTTCAAACGTGTCTAAAGATGACCTCTATATGCTGTGCTTTTGGCCAATGGAGAACGACAGAGATGTAACAGCAAATACAACGCATTCCCTCAAAGCATGTCCATGCAATGAAAAACATGGCTCTGCATCATGACTGAATTACTCCTGTTTAATTTACTGTAAGCCAGGTCTCAGTTCAGTCTCAACCAATGCACATGAACCATGAGACCCCCACGCAACCCCCCACCCTTCCTTCTGCAAGAGCTTTCCACGCATTGTTGAGAAAAGCCCCGTGGAAGGAGATTGGGAGTTAGGCTTTCATTTACTCCGAAGCAGTGCCAACGTCAAAGCAGCCCTCTGGAGAGACACACACAATCACAGAGAGCAGGTGTGACCAGCTCTACATAATACCTCTGCTGTGTAATAGTAGAGATCTTAAGTAAAAAAAATAAAAAATACCCAAATACAGCTGGAAATGCCACAGGGTTCCTTATAGCTTGACTTTGAGGTTTTACAGCTATCGGAAAATGCAGCACTCTTTGAAAATAGGTGTTTACTTCATATTCAATCCTATTAGTAGCGCACTGCACTATTAAAATTGTAAGGTCTAATTTCACAAGCAATTCTGGTAAATAGAGGCACGATGGTTTGTGTTCTTCATTTCAAATGGTGGGATGGGACTCTCTTCTTCATTGAGTAAATGCGGCACAAGATGGCAGAGTTTCGTGTGCCGTGGCAGATTGCTGACAGTTGGGTGTCTGTCACAGTCAGCATTGAGGTTATGTAATGAGTTTGGCTTTTGTCTCGAAACCGCTGATACTGCATGTGCAGCTGCGCTTGGTTAAAAAGAGCTGCCTTTTTACATTCCATACGTTCAAAGAGGAGCAGAGAGCAGTTGGCAGATATCACAGAGCTACAGCAAACAGCGTGTACTCATTCTCTTTCTACTGGCCTATTTTTATTTTCTGTCTCACGCCTCACAGTAACATGCAGCCTTGTATAATACCACAGAAAAATAAATCCTAGGGTTTTGTTGAGTTTCATTTCGTTTCAAATATAGAATGCTAGCCAGAAAGCACTAAATAGTCTTTTGTGAAGGGTGGAAACTTTGTGAAAGTTGCGTTCAAACTAGGAGGTAACCATAGCAACAGTATGTGCTTCAGGATTGTGATTGGCAGAATAGCCTGTCGAAGCAGTAACATTTCTTTATAACCATAAACTTACCAACTTGAACAGCCCCAATTAGTCAAGTGATTCATAATGTTGATTTACTTGTATCAGAACTTTGTACCTTCACACATAGTTACCATTTGCTCTTTACCTAATATATTTTGACTAATTGTACCAAATAGGTAAGGAATAATTGACAAAGGGCTATTGAATTACTGGAACACCCATATTGGTGGTGCAGATAAGATTACCCAGGTGTGCATGATTTTCTAATAAATCAACAAACCAAAGTCATTGCTTATACTATGGTTACCACACCTGTTTGGATGTTGCATTTCAAGGCATTTGAAAGGTTTTTGTTCTTTGACAGCTACGGTGTATCTATCTGTTAATTATCATTTTTCCATATTTTGTTATTCATGTTTTTATTTTTCCCATTTATTTATGCTTTTAAATTGCCTTATGGAACCTTGATCTTTCTTCCAACAACTTTTAACCTTAAAAAGTTTTAAAAAGTGACCTTTATTAATGTTTTTACAGTCTAAAGTGATATATTGTCTAGGTTAGTGCTGTGTATTATGGTACAAAAACCTTGAAATAAACTGCCAGTACATTTTCTGACTTAATTAGCTATATATTATTACTTATACATTGTTATACTTGTACGTAAGTTAAAGTTAATTAACAGATATTTTTTACAGTGTAGTTTCTTTTGCATCTTATTCAAAGCCATTAGTTTGGCTTGGGTTTAATGTTTGACTGTTGTAAGCAGTGAAATAACTTAAATAATTTGGTGTTTGTTATAATGGAAATTATACGCTACTGTAATGAGGTCAAGCCCTGCCTGGAACTACGCTAGTTTTGTGTTTATCTGAAAATAATTGCACACTTCATCAGCCAATAGAAAATCAAGCATCCTAGAGCCCCTAAGTATGAGTGATTTTAAACTGCTTTATTACAGTCTCAACAATTGTCATATTCTTTAATAATAACAAATGCAATATAGATAAAATATACTTTTCACTGTATTATTGTAGATATTTTTGTCATGTTCTTAATATGACTAAGCATAATTGTGCATGGCATGCGAAACATATACAAGCATGCATTCATTATCACTTATTAATTTTAGTAGTGACATGAAAACACTAATTCACTTATGCATTTAAGCTCTGTTGTTCTATTTAAGTTGCATGTTTCAGAAGTTTTATTAATTTGGTTACAATGATGAAAACTATTTATACATAAATCATACATTTACGAATAATTAAGCATATGTAGTAAAAATAAGAGGCGGCACAGTGGCTAAGTGGTTAGCACTGTCACCTCACAGCAAGAAGGTCACTGGTTCGAGTCCTGGCTGGGCCAACTGGCATTTCTGTGGAAGTGGAGTTTGCATGTTCTCCCCGTGTTCGCGTGTGTTTCCTACGGGTGCTCCAGTTTCCCCCACAGTCCAAAGACATGCGCTATAGGTGAACTGAATAAACTAAATTGGCCGTAGTGTATGTGTGTGTGTGTGTGTGAATGAGAGTGTATGGGTGTTTCCCAGTACTGGGTTGCGGCTAGAAGGGCATCCACTGCATAAAACATATGCTTGAATAGTTGACGGTTCATTCCGCTGTGGCAACCACTGAAATAGAGACTAAGCCAAAGGTAAATGAATGAATGAGTAAAAATAACTATATGCTATGAATAATTAGTATAATTATTAAATGTTCTAATGCTATATTATTATTGCTATTAATATTATCAGCAATTACATTTATTCCAGCTTTACTGAGCAATGGTGTCAACTACACTGTAAACAATTATATGACAAAAAGTCATGACAACCAATGCTTTTTATATTACCTTAACTTAATTGAATACTTTAATCAGGTTTAAAGTAATATTTTTAGTCAGATTTACTTGATATGTATTTTACATTGTATCCTTGCTATTGCAAATATGTTTCACTAATGACTTGTATATACTGTATTGGCATGAGAGGGCATTTATTAGGCATTTAGGTTGAATACCAAATATGTTCACGTATTTAAAAAAAATTGAATAGAATACTGTAAAGTACAGATAATATTTTAAACAGAATATAATTTATGTAACCTCAATATTATTGATTAATCATATTAGATGTTTTTCATTTTGTGGTGAAGTTTGTGTTAGTTGTCATTATTGTTCTTCCTGCTGCTTGTAAACTGAATTAGTGTGACAGTGACAGATGACAACAAGACAGAGTGGGCACTGAGCAACAGTTGCGAACCCATTGACTTGAGGGGAATGTCACCTTGCTGTCACAATGGAATGACAAAAATAATATAAGAAGCGGCTAAGGTCACAAGAATCCGCCGCTCCAATCACAACAATCTCGGTGGAGGAGACATTCAGCATTTCCTGCAGCAGGAGACCATGAAATGAACCGAACACCCCAGTCATCATTGCCTACTGCTAATCTCCCAAACACTATCAGAGAAGAGCAAACTATATATCACTTGCAGCATACATCCGTTCACCTGGATATCTGTGAAACTTCCAGTTCATCCATAGGCCTTATAAATATTCATCAAGTGATACGGATAAATCAGCAAGAAAGAGCTGTGGTGAAGAGCGAGGCGAGAGACTGGAGCTGATTGACATGCACATTAAATGTCAGAATGCCTAGATGCTATCAGCAAAGAAGATGAGTTATGGGGCGAAGTGATGTCTGAGTGACAAATATGCAAACTACCAAAGACTATAGAATATGGAAGATGTGTAGCTCATACACTTTTTGGGTAAAAGTGAATGATCTAGCAAAGGAAATGAGCACGTTCTTTTTAGTGAATCAAAGCAGAGCAACCAGCAATGTCTTAATTATGAACGAATGGCTCTGAGCTTGTTTTTAGTGAATCAAAGCAGAGTAACCAGTGAAATGTGATTAGGGAAACGAATTACGCTGAGATTGATATCGGTGAATCAAAGCAGAGTAACCGGTGGAGTGTGATTCACAAACAAATGATGCTGAGCTTGTTTTCGTGAATTAAAGTGCTATAGTGCTTTTATTGAAAGTATTGCAACATTTTGTGTAATCTGTTGGTATGGAAATGCTTCTGAGGCCCAGAAGAGATCACTGGGGAGGGTGGTAACAACAGCAAGTAAGTTGTTGGGAATAAAATTAAAGAGCATTGATAGTATATACAAAGAAAGGGTACTAAAGAAGGCTATCATGATTGTCAATGATGTGAGACATCCTTTATCAAACACCTTCCAACCGTTACCATCAGGTCGTCGATATTGTGTTCCCAGATGTGTAAGAAATAGGAAAAAATTATCATTTATACCCCAACCAATTAGGATTTTGAATTCCTCCTCCCTCAGTTGATGGCTAGTAGAATGGATTTTTATTTTTATTTTTGTATTTTATTTTTTTATTATTATTATTATTATTATTTTTTTTTTAATTTTTTTTTTTGAGTTGGAGTTCCATGTTTTTAAATGACTTATTTTTAAATACATATATGCCAAATGTGAAATGTCATAAGTCTCTGTGAGTGTATGCTGCAAATGAAATTTCCCTACGGGGACAAATAAAGTTAAAGTAAAGTAAAGTATGAATCAAAAGCACAGAGACCAGCAAAATGCGATTTTCAAACAAATGACTCTGAACTTGTTTTTAAGGAATCAAATGCACGGTAACCAGGGGCGTAGCAACCAGGGGGGATGGGGGGATATGTCCCCCTCACTTTTAGAGACAATCCGTTTAGAAACAGGTGATTAATAATTATATAAACGTAAACTTTTGGATCTCATTCAGCTGTCCCCCCACTTTTAAAATGTCCGCTACGCCCCTGACGGTAACGCTTGACAATAACAGTCCATGAATAATGCTGTACTAATATATAAACTAAACATTACTTTATTATGAATTAATGATGAGGCATGCACTACTCATGAACTAACTTTAGCCATAACATGAGTAGCATGAGTTCATATGCGAATAATGGCTACCCCAATTACTTGTTAGTACATGTTTGCTAATAATGTATTAATTAACACATTAGTTTAAGCTAAATGTAACTATCACGGAATCTGCGCGAGCAAAAATCTGCAGATTTTAAGCCCATCATTGAATCTATTTATTTACTTGTGTAAGTCTGTGTAAAATTATATTTATTCAGTTTTTTTTATTAATCTCAGTAGTATTATTGACTAATATGAAAATGTTCATTTGATTTATTTGCAATACAGTTTGTAAAGTAATATGTTCTGTCTTTTATGATATATTATATTATGTGGGAGACTTGCTTTGTTTACTAATTGTGTGGATCTAACTGTATTTGCATTGTAAACATTAAATAAAAGTTAAAAAGGTATTATTTTGTATTTCATATATTAAGTTTTTAGTTACGATACTCCCAAAATCATTCCGCATAAATCCGCAGATTTTTTACAAAATTCTGCGCAGAAATAGCTAAAAATGTCCGCAGATTCTTTCTGACCCTACTTATGATCTGTACATGTATCTTTATGTCATGACTTTACTTGGAGGGGCACATTATTATTATTATGTCATCCTTAACAACTCATGAACTCCTGTGTTTTAACTGTTTAATATGATGTAGACAGATCACTTTTTGTTGTCATTTAATGAAAACATACACTTGACGGATGTGCATGACCGTTACATTTAATTATAATAGTGGGTTGGAGTAGCGTTTAATTGACATATTAGTACATTATAAATCACATACTGTTATTGTAAAGTGTTACAAAATGCCTAGTAATTAGCAAAATATGATTTTCAACCAAATGAGTCTAAGCTTGTTTTTAGTGAATCAATATAACCAGCAAAATGTGATTCACAAACAAATGAGTCTGAGCTTGTTTTAGTGAATTCAAGTAAGAAACAATGAAACAAATCAGTGAATCAAAAGCACAGTGACCAACAAAATGAGATTTTCAAACAAATGATTCTGAGCTTGTTTTTGTTTTTTGTTTTTTTGTGAATCAAAGCAGAGCAACCAGCAAAGTTCAATTCATGAACAAATGACTCCGAGCAAGTTGGTCTTTGGTAAATCAAAGCAAAGAAATAAGCAAGGTCTGATACGTGGCTATTTTTTAGTTAGTCAAGGCAGCAACAAGCAACAAAACGGCAAAAATCAGATCAACAAACAAATGACTTTTTTAGCTAGTTGCTAGTTTAGCTGTTTTGCATTTAGAGCTAGTTGTTCTTTATTCAAATCAAAGCAGGACAGTTATAAAAGACTTATTCACAAACAATAAATAAAGTCAAACTAAGCAGAGTAACTACTGTAGGGAACTCTGATTCATGAACAAATGACTCACGAGCTGGTTCTTTTTAGTGAATCAAAGCAGAGCAACCAGCAAGGTGTGATTCAAGAACAGTTTGTTTCCAATCTCTTTGTGTATTGTTTTAAAAACTTTAACAAAATTAACAAAAATACCAACTCTACCAGAGCCATCACTAAATGAACATGTGAATCACTTAATTAACTGCAAATGCCCACTTTATGTAAATAAAATAAACATTAATTCACACCACAATTGTAGCAAATTGATTTCTAAGCTACCAGCCAAAAACCACGGTCATTATGAAGTAAATAATAATCACATGCTGTATGATAAGAGTTGCTTTAACTTAATACTTCACGTAACCATGGTTATGTAAAGTGTTTCATTTTCATCTTCAAATATCGGACCAGACTGAGAAATCTAGTGCTCCATTAAATTGCATGAGGTCCGCCAATCAGACTTTAGCATATAGTGTTTTGCCAGAACTTACCATTTTTGTGTGCAATTTGCATCAGACTGTCTGTGAATTGCAAGAATGGGCTGTCTGTTAGAGAAGTTGAGCATATGTGTCCGACCCAAAGGCTCAAATCTATAAGTCATTCATATTTCCACTATGTTATTGGATGTTATTGTCTGTTTCTATGAAGAAAAGCCCTCTTTTTCTAAAGAGAGTGGTGATAAATCTACTGGACAGTGAGTGGCTCTCCCCCAGCTGTTCTCTTGGACAACATAAGCACTGCTGCTTGTGTGAAGAACCAAAGCCATCCATCACCAGCTCGCTTTACAGCTCAAATGGTCACGCCTGAAAATAATGTTCACTCAGCTGCTGATTAATTACTACTCTCTGTGGCTCAATATGAATGTACTGCAAATACCACTGTGCTGTTTGAGACACAGACACAGGCACACTGACACAAACATATACACACATTTGTATATATCATAACCTTTCCCTGACTTTCACTGACTAAAAAGCAAAATTTCTATGATCTATGAGCAGACAAAAAGGAAAATATATGTTTAATTACTTGTTTACACGTCACATCTGTTTAGGATACAGTGCTAAACTCTGAAGCAAAGCTGCACTGGAAGTTAGATTGAATTGTTTTATTTAATGCAAAGGGCTTGATAATCTTTTTTTTTTAGATTATAACATTAACACAATATTTATTAATACATTAAATATATTAAATTAAGTGGCTCAGGGGTTCTCACTGTCGGCTCACAGCAAAAAGTCACTGGTTTGAGTCCAGGCTGGGCCAGTTGGCATTTCTGTGTGCAGTTTGCATGTTCTCCCCATGTTCGCGTGGGTTTCCTCCTGGTGCTCCGGTTTCCCCCACAGTCCAAAGACATGCGCTATAAGTGAATTGGATGAACTAAATTGGCTGTAGTGTATGAGCGTGTGTGAATGAGTGTATGGGTGTTTCCAAATAAAGGGTTGCGCTGCGTAAAACATATGCTGGAATACTTGGCGGTTCATTCCGCTGTGGTGACCCCTGATAAATAAAGGGACTAAGCTGAAAGAAAGGAAATGGACATTAAATTAAAACTAACCCTAGCCTTATATATTACATAATAATCATAACCTAATCCTTTTACACCAAACTGAGATTTTAAATACATGACTAACTACTGGTTGCAGAAGTCAAAACTCAACACTAATTAGCTCGCATCGTAATTAGCCATATTTTAAAATAGCCTAATTTAAAATTCACTAACTTTCAATGTCTGGAAAAGACATTTTAAAATTCCTTAATATTCCATAAACTCCATGACCTGTGGAAACCCTGATTTATGGTCTACGAAGACTCTCCATTTTAGACTGTAAAAACTGCTTATTATATGGCCCTACTATATGGCCTTACCATAACCCCCTAAACCATGTTAAGTATGATTTATAAGCCTTTTGAATTATGAGGACACATGGCATATCCTCGTAAATCAGCTTAATAGAGTACAACAAGGTCCATACCCATGTCATTATGCAATTTAGTGGCCCCAGTAAAGCCCATAAACAGATATACACAAACACATATGTCTCAAAATCTGAATGATCGTGGCCTGGACTAATATGCGGTTATTGTTACGATTATTGTTCAGTGGTGAAGATGCTAATTTTGTTAACACTGTTATAGTTATTGTTATATTTATCATTAATTGGTGTGGATGCATATATTATTTCAAATTCATATAAAATATATAAAATCCATGACATATTTTATAATGGCTTCAAGACAATCATGTTTATGACGGATTTATGACAAGTTTTGTTGTCTTGGTAATGTCAAGTTGTCATGACAAAGTCAAAAACAGATTGTGATGTATTTGATTGTCAAGTTGTTATAACAAACAATGTCATAACTGAGCTAATTACACTTAATGACAGTTGTTATAACCATGCATAAAATCTAATGTCATTCGCATCGATTATAAAGGTTTAAAGACATGAACACCCTTTCAAATAAAGTGTTCCAGTTACGGTAGTAGTTAATGTCAATGGTGTGGATGTTAATATAGTTATCAGTGTAGTTATTGTTCAATGGTGTGTGGACCCTAATATAATTATATTTTCATTACAGACCACTGTTTATCTACATAATAAAAGTCAATGAGGTCCAAAATAAACCAACATTGGAACCCACTGACTTGCATTGTATGGACAACAACACACTTTTTGGCTCTACTGAAGAAAGAAAGCAACACATGTTTAAGTGTAGTGATGTTTCCTTGACTGATTCCCTGTAACACATTAAAGTCTACCGTGACACTTAATGCTGTAAATAGGTTCAGTTTTCATCTTGTGCATAAGCACACGCTTT
Source organism: Danio jaintianensis (assembly GCA_903798115.1). Classification (NCBI taxonomy): domain Eukaryota; kingdom Metazoa; phylum Chordata; class Actinopteri; order Cypriniformes; family Danionidae; genus Danio; species Danio jaintianensis. Next base: position 1,259,818 of record CAIGQV010019951.1, on the reverse strand, counting down.
GTCTTCTCATCCTTAAATGCAAATTATTATAATCTTTCCCAGAGGCAAACAGTGAAAGTAATGCAGTATGACTAACTGGCAATGAGTATTAACCTTCAACCCTTCAGGCTTTTGAATATGTGACAGGATTCTTTATTGCAGGATGTTTCATTTAAATAAATTAATAAAAATTATTTACAAAAGAAAATATTGTCATCATGTTTAAGGTGCAGTCAGGGATATTTAGTTCCTGTTGCAAAACTCTCTTAAACAAGAAGGGTTACTGAGAAATGATAAAACGAGGAGCTTGTGTGATTTCAGCATTAATTGACCTGGATAGTGTTCAATTAAACTGCTTTCATCAGACTATCATATGACATATCATGAGCATGATTTTAAAGTACAGCTATATTCAATTCTTTTGTGCAGCATTTCTGAAAGGCATTATGATTTCCATTTTTCTCATGCACATGAAGAGTACACTCTATCTCAGAGACAGATCTTGTAGATTTCTTTATCGGTTAGATTTACTTTATGTTGGTATAAGTCAAACGTATTTGTCTTTAAACATATTATAGTGTGACATTTTGACAATACGTGTTTTGTATCAAGTCATTTTTATTGTCGTTCTGGATTATTTTCTTGTGCCATCATCATGGTCTACTGGGAGGTTTGCAATATTTACAGTGCAGACTTTAAGGCAAAACTAGAGCATTTGTATTCATCCCTGCCATAAGCTATCTTGGCCAGAGCTTGTATTATGGGATAAGAGCCATTTTTCAGGCTCATTTTAAAGCCTTAGGCTAAAAAAAAGGTTATTGTTTCACATAATTTTGCCAGTTTAATACATATCTCTAAATAAATGTTTCATTCAAGTGTACTTTTTGTGTTAATGTATTCCTTAGTGTGCAAAAAGCACACATACTATTACATATTTAAATAAAGGTTTAAACCTGTTTACCTTTAATTGCTTAATACCTGTTAATCTCTGGAGAAATCAAGCAGGGTAAAAATAACTCATTCTTATGTATAGAGAAAAAATTAATTTATGTTACAGTTTTACTGTTTTGATGCTTGAAAACATAGTTTAGTTTTCACTCTTATTTAAATATATACTGTATATCTGCCAAAAATAATTCTAATATTAAATAAAGATCATTCATTCCTCATTTTCTTTTGGCTTAGTCCCTTATTTATCAGGGGTCGCCACAGTGCAATGAACCACCAACTATTCCGGCATACATTTTACGCAGTGGATGCCCTTCCAGCCGCAACCCAGCACTGGGAAACACACTCTCATTCACACACACACTACAGCCAATTTAACTCATTCAATTCACCTATACCCTGTCTTTGGACTGGGGGTAAACCGGAGCACCCAGAGGAAACCCACACCAACACGTGGAGAACACGCAAACTCCACACAGAAATGCCAACTGGCCCAGTCGGGACTCAAACCAGTGATCTTCTTGCTGTGAGGCGCAAGAATAGAACCACTGAGCCACCGTTCCGCCCAAGTAAAATTTATATTCCATGAAAATAATTTGTAAACATCCTAAATTAATAAATCTAATAAATGTAAATAAATGTAAATACATCAAAACTCTTTTTTTTTCAATTAGATTAATGTATTATAAGTATTTCCAGAGGGCTGCACGGTGGCGCAGTGGGTAGCACGTTCTTCTCACAGCAAGAAGGTCGCTGGTTCGAGCCTCGGCTGGGTCAGTTGGCGTTTCTGTGTGGAGTTTGCATGTTCTCCCCGTGTTCGCGTGGGTTTCCTCCGGGTGCTCCGGTTTCCCCCACAAGTCCAAAGACATGTGGTATAGGTGAATTGGGTAGGCTAAATTGTCCGTAGTATATGTGTGTGTGAATGAGTGTGTATGGATGTTTCCCAGTGATGGGTTGCAGCTGGAAGGGCATCCGCTGCGTAAAAACATATGCTGGATAAGTTGGTGGTTCATTCCGCTGTGGCGACCCCAGATTAATAAAGGGACTAAGCCGAAATGAAAATGAATGAATGAAAGTATTTCCAGATTTTCTAAGCCAAATACAGTCCTGTGCTAACAATCCATACATTGCAATGGAATGCTAATTTATTTGACGTATAATCTCAATTTTGTGGTCCAGGGTTAAATTGTTTATCAGCTTGTGGAAAGGCAACTCAGTATATATACTCAGTTGTCAGTATATTGTAAAAGTAAAATACATATTTTTAGAGCTCCATATAATTGTCATATTCATAGTATACACTACCTGACAAACTTGTCTTGTCGCCTATCCAAGTTTTAGGAACAACAAATAATAACTTGACTTCTAGTTGATCATTTGGTATCAGAAGTGGCTTATATGAAAGGCAAAAAGGCCTCTAGATTACGCTTATTTTACCAAAATAAAATATAATCATGCCTTGATTTTAAATTATTTAATTAGGACAGTAAAGTCTGACTTTGCTTAGACAAAAGTCTTGTAACTTAACAGAAATAATGTCCAGTTTAGAGTATAAAGTCATGGTGCAGTGGAAAAAGAATTAATATTGTGTATGACTCCCATGAGCTTGGAGGACTGCATCCATACATCTCTGCAATGACTCAATTAACTTATTAATAAAATAATTTGGAATGGTAAAGAAAGCGTTCTTGCAGGACTCCCAGAGTTAATCAAGATTCTCTGGATTCATCTTCAATGCCTCCTCCTTTATCTTATCCCAGACGTGCTCAATAATGCTCATGTCTGGTGACTGGGTTGGCCAATCCTGGAACACCTAAACCTTCTTTGCTTTCAGGAACTTTGATGTGGAGGCTGAAGTATGAACAGAAGCGCTATCCTGCTGAAGAATTTGCCCTCTCCTGTGGTTTGTAATGTAACGGGCAGCACAAATGTCTTGATACCTCAGGCTGTTGATCTTCCATCCACTCTGCATATCTCTTGCACACCCCCATACTGAATGTAACCCCAAACCATGATTTTTCCTTCCCCAAACTTGACTGATTTCTGTGACAATCTTGGGTCCATGCAGGTTCCAATAGGTCTTCTGCAGTATTTGTGATGATTGGGATGCAGTTCAACAGATGATTCATTGAAAAAATCTACCTTCTGCCACTTTTCCAAATGATCAACTAGAAGTCAAGTTATTATTTGTTGCTCTTACAACTGGGATCGACGACAAAACTTTTGTCAGGTAGTGTACTGTATGTGTATGTAGCTATATTAACATTAAATAACGGCATTATCATATTCTGAAAGGTTTTGTGACCACAGGTAATTAGTGAATGCTTCATATGGTAATACATAATAGCTAAACTGATTTCAGTTAAAAAGTAAATCATAAAAAAAATAAATGAACAAATAAACAACACTAATTATTTTCAAACATTTTTACTGTATTCAAAATTGCCCCATACTCGAATTCACTATTCCCTTATTAGTTGACAAATATAATCCAATTAAAGGAGTGAATGAAAATGAGTAAGTGAATTTTGTTTTTGAAGGGATGTCATTTGTGCTTTCCTGGTTGATATATTACGTATTCGATTTTTCACTTCTTCATCAGATCCTGTCACAGCTATTTAACACATCGCGAGCTTTCTATTAGTAATGAAACAAAGTATTTTTTTATTTACTTCTGTCATATATGTTAATTTATTTCGAATCTTACACTAATGGGATTCTGTTGTGGATGCCATGTTGTGGTCAGATGGAGAAATTCATTTGACGTGCAAATTCTCATAGTGGATTATGGGTTTTTTCTAGCCATTGAGTGTACATTGGTTTTACATTCGTTGTTGTGGTGCATTGTGGGATTGATTAAATGCACTTCAGAAGATCCACTATGGTTTCGGACACCATTACAAATGGCCGATAGTATACGTATTATTTAAGGGTGTTTCAGATACAGCCTACATTTCAGCTTCCTAAACTTCCTTTTCACTTTTTACATTGTTTGCAGGTGCACAATCACTCAAATCACCCACTGCCACACACACCTGCAGTCATTGCCAAGGTGCGAATGTTTATCACCTATTTACACATGGCTCTCTAATCTTGGAGTTGAATCAGCAATCAATCAAGGCCAGGAACGGGAGGACAGGACTAATCGATTCTCAGTTAGCAGCCATGTGGTAATTGTGGAGGTATCAGCCTCCCAAAGGTGAACTGCTCTGAAGACCACAAATGACTCCAGGCCTTCAGGGGGAACGTGGATAGCACCTTGAACGGGTAAATACACAAATGACACACAGTGCTTAGTGTTGCTTGACTTAAATATGTGAATTTTCAGCTGATTTTCCAGTTAGTTTATGACATTCCGCATATATACGACTTTAAATACTCGCAGGGAGAGTTAATATATTCTATAACATCCCATGTTTATGTTAATCTGAGTCTTAACTGGAGCCACTGGTTATTTCTGTGACAGTTATTTATGTTGTGCTCCCTAAAAGAATTGTAGACCTTGCTGCTGCCGCTGCAGAATTTATATTTAATATGACTTATGAGATAACGCAGCTGATGTCATTGAGAAACACAGCCTTTGAAGAAGAAATTATTTTTCCAATAACTTCTCAATTTATTATTTCTCCGCTGAAAGAACACTTCCTCGCTCTATTAGTCATATAAGATGCAAAGGACGCCAGGCAATACCGAAGCCCTTCCATATTCAATTTGTCGTATCAATGGCTTTCCAGTTAGTATTTTAATGGCTCTGCAAACATGTCATTATTCGTTTTTAACTAGTTTTCAACATTTTCTGTCAGCCTGCATCTGGCCTGAGCAAGTCTCCAGATAACAACTAATTGATTTAAATTATCTGTATAGAACTACAGTAGCTTCCAGTTAACAACTTGCCTATTCAAAATGACCCAGTTCGAGTGAGTCTCCAGTTAATGACTCACTGATTCAAATTATCTGTACAGAACGAGTCTCCAGTTAACAACTCAGTGATTCAAATGATCAGGTCTGAGCAAGTCTCCAGTTAACGACTCACTGATTCAAATTATCTGTACTGAACGAGACTCCAGTTAATAACAAACTGATTCAAATGATCAAGTCTGAGCAAGTCTCCAGTTAACGACTCACTGATTCAAATTATTGTTACAGAACAATTCTCTAGTTAACAACAAACTCATTCAAATAATCAGGTCTGAGCAAGTCTCCAGTTAATGACTCACTGATTCAAATTATTGTTACAGAACGATTCTCCAGTTAACAACAAATTCATTCAAATGATCAGGTCTGAGCAAGTCTCCAGTTAATGACTCACTGATTCAAACAATCTGTACAGAATGAGTCTCCAGGTAACAACAAACTGATTCAAATGATCAAGTCTGAGCAAGTCTCCAGTTAACTACTCACTGATTCAAATTATCTGTACAGAACGAGTCTCCAGTTAACAACGCAGTGATTCAAATGATCCGGTCTGAGCGAGTCTCCAGTTAATGACTCACTGATTTAAATGATCTGTACAACGAGTCTCCAGTTAACGACTCACTGATTTAAATGATCTGTACAGAATGAGTCTCCAGTTAATAACTCACTGATTTAAATGATCTGTACAGAATGAGTCTCCAGTTAATAACTCACTGATTTAAATGATCTGTACAGAATGAGTCTCCAGTTAATAACTCACTGATTTAAATGATCCAGTCATAGCCTACAGAGTCTTCAGTTAATGTTTCACTGCATTTCCAAATTTCAAATAAAGTCAAAAACAGGAGATTGTAATGGCTTAAATCCCAAAACAACCACCTGGATGTACTTTATCCCACTTATGCTACTATGCTATTTGCCAAAAACAAAAACAAAAACTAAAAATATTTAAAAGAAATTGAGTCGAAAAATAGTTAATGTGAATAATTAATCGGAGATGTAAACACATTTGCAGAATATATTCTGACGTAGTGAACATTATACCCACATGACCTATCAGCTGTCTCCATTATGCTTGCCCTCGCTTACTGTTGGTTGCTAGGTTACCAATACTACAGTCAGCCACTTTAATAACTTAATGGAAATCACATTTGAGATTTTTTCTTTTTTTTTTAACTTAGAAAAAATTAGGATTTCTTTTTATGTTAGAATAGAAACCCGACTACTAGCTTTTCTGACTGGTGGAATATTCTGTACAGCATCATGGGTAATTAGATTTGTCCCCTAACAATACTGCTGTTAAAGGGATAGTTCACCCAAAAATGAAAAAAACTGTCATAATTTATTACCATTTATGGTAAATTATTACCATACATTATTCATAAATTATCACCATTTATGTGTTCCAAACTTGTTTGATTTTCTTTCTTCTGTTAAACACAAAATAAGATATTCTGAAGACAGCTCCAAAACTGTATCCACTGACTTCCATAGTATTTGTTTTTCCTACTATGGAAGTCAACAGTTACAGGTTTTCAGCTTTCTTCAAAATATTTTTTTACTGTTTAGCAAAGGAAAGAAACTCATAAAGGTTTGGAATCACTTGAGGGAGAGTAAATAGTAACTTTAGTAACTTAAAAATAGTAACTTAAAAGTACCAAAATCATTTTATAAAGGTGCAGAGACACAAACAAATGCATTCACAATCGAAATTTTGCTCACAACAGGTCTGCCCTTCGAGGATTATCTTTTGTTATTAAAAATGAATTCCCCTATTGTGAACAAGTGTTTACTTCCGAAACCTGACTGTTGCACTCTGTTGTGCAAAGATCTCACCCCCAATTTTCTATATTCTTTTTCATAGGTGTTGTTTTCAGTCTAGGGTTGAAGTGTGTCTGCAGTGTGGAAAGAGCAGGACTGCTCTGTGTACAGGCCTCATTTGGCATTCATGTCTTGGGAGGCCAGACTCTCGCTCTCTTGCTCTACACTAGAAGTAAACAGCAGCTTTGATCAATGATTCCACTGCTCTCTCCACTCTCTGGCAGGCAGCAGAAATGTGGAGCAAATTTATTACAGCACAGGAACCCTCAAAGTCTTGGCTGTAATGCACTTCTGTGGCACCCTCAGACCCAATATTCAATATCTAAAGCTAAATCATTTTAAAAGCGCAGTATATGAACATCTGTTACAGAGAGCTATGGATTCATGTGTTATTAATGATACTACTGCCGATTAGATCTTGTAATGGAAATTCTATTGTGACTGTCAATAGCATAGAAAGATAAATTGAAATTTTATAAGTTGATGGACAATTTTATTGAGATGTTTAGATCTCAACCCCATGTTAAAAGGATAGTTCACCCAAAAAATAAATTCTGTTAAATTCCGTTTGTTGTTTCCAAACCAGACTGTTTTGTTCTGTTGAAAACAAAAGAAGATATTTTGAAGAATGTTGAAAACGTGTAACCATTGACTTCCATAGCATTTGTTTTTCCTACTATGGAAGTCGGTGGTTACAGGTTTCCAACATCCTTTAAAATATCTTATTTTGTGTTCAAAAGAACAGAAAAACTCTAACTGGTTTGAAAGTCAAGGTTGAGTAAACGATGGCAGAATTTTATTTTTGGATGAACTGTTCCTTTAAGTAAAAATAAGATAAAAATATCATCAGGCTTCCCCAGTTGATTGATTGCATCAGCAAACTGACAGTATTGAAAACATTTTCCGAGTTCGCAATTCCTGTTTCATACACAGTATTAGAGTCAGATGTTTTTATAAGTGTATTTTAGATATTTTCTCACTCCATATATCAGAAAACAGCATAACCCATAAAAAACATAAGGCAAGACAAATTTATTTATATAGCACATTTCATACACAATGGTAATTCAAAGTGCTTTTCATAAACAAGAATAAAAGAAACAAGAAAATAAAAACAATAAAGAATAAAAATTAGTAAAAAACAGCATCATAACACATTATTATCAGAATCAGAATCAGAAAGAGCTTTATTGCCAGGTATGTTCACACATACGAGGAATTTGTTTTCGTGACAGAGCTTCTACAGTGCAACAGAATTACAGAGACAGGACAAAAAACAGATAATAAATATATTTAAAAAGTGAAAGTTGTAGTGAATGCAAATATACAAATTGACAAGTGTATGTACAGGAATATTACTATATACAACAGCAGCTGTTATGTGCAAATTAGCATGTAAAATATGTTGTTAAATAAGTGTTTGTGTATAAAAAGTGTATAGCAAGTAGTGATGTTTGTTCCATAATTACTATCATCAAGTGTTCATGAGATGGATTGCCTGAGTGAAGAAACTGTTTCTGTGTTGGGCTGTTCTGGTGCACAGTGCTCTGTAGCGTCGACCAGAAGGTAAAAGTTCAAAGAGGCAGTGTGCTGGGTGTGAGGGGTCCAGAGTGATTTTGGCAGCCCTTCTGCTTGCTCTGGATAAGTACAGTTCTTGGAGAGTAGGGAGGATTGTACCAGTGATTCGCTCAGCAGTCCGAACTATTCGACGTAGTCTTCGGAGGTCGGATTTGGTAGCTGAGCTAAACCAGACAGTTATTGAAGTGCAGAGGACTGATTCAATGATGGAAGTGTAGAACTGTTTCAGCAGCTCCTTTGGAAGGTTGAACTTCCTCAGCTGACGAAGGAAGTACAACCTCTGTTGAGCTTTTTTGACAATGGAGTCAATGTGAGTGTCCCACTTCAGATCCTGAGAGATGGTGGTGCCCAGGAACCTGAATGACTCCACTGCTGCCACAATGCTGTCCATGATGCTCAGTGGGGGGAGAGCAGGGGGGTTTCTCCTGAAGTCCACTATCATCTCCACTGTTTTGAGCGTGTTCAGCTCCAGGTTGTTGTGACTGCACCAGACAGCCAGCTCCTTAACCTCCTGTCTGTAAGCAGACTCGTCACCGTCCTGAATGAGGCCGATAAGTGTGGTGTCGTCTGCAAACTTCAAGATTTTGACAGAGATGAATTTATTATGAATAAAGTTTTATTATGACTATTATGACTTATTATTTATTATGAATATAGTTTTGTATAAAACCAGCCAAATGATAAACAAACAAACAAACTTCTTGGTAATAGTAATAATAGTCAGAATATTGATGGATTGCTATCAAAAAATGCAAATCAATTTGATGTCAAAACCTTGACGTTCATTTGACATCAACATATTGATGCACGTTTGACCACTAAAATAATAACAACACAAAAAGTTTTATAATATATGATTTTTTTATTTTTTATTTGAAAGCTTCAATGGGGCGGCATGGTGGTGCAGTGGGTAGCGCTGTCGCCTCACAGCAAGAAGGTCGCTGGTTCGAGCCTTGGCTGAGTCAGTTGGCATTTCTGTGAGGAGTTTGCATGTTCTACCTGTGTTCACGTGGGTTTCTTCCGGGTGCTCTGGTTTCCCCGCACAAGTCCAAAGACATGTGGTATAGGTGGATTGGGTAAGCTAAGTTGTCCTTAGTGTATGTGTGTGAATGAGAGTATATGGATGTTTCCCAGAACTGGGTTGCAGCTGGAAGGGCATCCGCTGTCTAAAACATATGCTGGATAAGTTAAAGGCGGTTCATTCCGCTGTGGCGACCCCAGATTAATAAAGGGACTAAGCTAAAGGAAAATGAATGGATGAATTAGTAGCCTTTACATGTATATGTATATATGTATGTAAGGTTGTAGTGTTTTGCAATCACAATTTATTATTTTTACTGCATTTACAGTATCAAACCTGAGGTTTCTATGCAGGTAGCTACTCAGAACCAAGGCCAGCAGCCAAACAACACATGCTACAGAAGTCCAAGAATCAAACGTCTCTAGTGGCACATTATGAAGCAGGGCTGGGTGCTATAATGGTATCATTACCACATTATAACATTATTTTTTCATTTCATGTCTACTGCAACATGTCAATAAAGGGGTGTGACTAACTCAGATACAGCACACAAGGAAATGAGCAAGATGCTGCATGTTAGACTTAAAGGAACATTACATTTTTATAAGAAATGGGCTTATTTTACAACTATACTCTCATTCTGGTGTATTAATTAAGAAACTTTGCTGCCTTACCATGGCTGCAGCAGGCGCAATGCTATTAGCCCATTAAAAATAGTCCCCAGCTTGGTAACTATAGGTAACAGCACTGTGTAATACCATTGTAATACCAATACCAATACCACAGCCATGACGTTGTCCAATCAAAATGTTTGGTTCAAACATTACAATAGGCTGTCCTCCCTGCCTGTCAAAATATGTAATTGCATACCTCTGCACACCCTGTTTGCGCAGAAAGAATTACATCAAAAACATGTTTTTATGAATAAAGTTTTGTATAAAATCAGGCAAACGATAAAAAAACAAACTCCTTGGTAAAATAGTTAGAATATTGATGGATTTTGTATAAAATCAGGGTGGTTGTGATTGTGGTTTAGATTAGCAGGCAAACATCAACAAACTACAGTACCTATTTTTTTTAAGTTTGGTATTGTAAGTACTAACTGTATTATAAAGTTTGTCTCTGGTGAATGTCACGTATGTATTGTAGTGATGTTGTCTAATGTGCATTCATGCATTCAGGAGGCATGGATTTGGATGACGATTTGCTAGGTGAGATGTAGCCTTTCAGTGCTATCAGGCTAACATTAGCATTTTCCAACATCTCATATTAGTAACTTTACATAAATAAAAAGATATTAAAGTAGCAGTGCTTGAGCGTGTAGAATGCAGTGCCCTAACTCTGTTGGTGAAAATAATAATCACTGCTAAGGGCATAGAATTAGCATGGATGACATGTCCCCACCAATATCCATTGATTATTGAAATGTCCCCAATAATTCAATCGCCTCCAAAATAAAATAATGCTCTGTCAACTCTCATTAACGCATATGTACAGAAAGGGTTAATTCACATTCTCTACATGAGCACTACCTCCCCCAAACATGGACAGTGTTATTGGCTGTGCCTTTCCTTGCTGTCAAGTTAAAGGCTGCTACGGTGCGTTCAGACATTCGCAGCTCCAAAACTGCAATTTTCCAGTCAGGTTTAGGCCCAATCCCAATTCTATTTTTGTACCCCTACCCCTTCCCTTTGACCCTTGAAACAGAGTCCCCTTGAAACAGAGTGTGAAGGGGAAGGGCTTCAAAATTTACCCCTAAGAAACGGGACACCACTACAGCACCTGCACACATCATCATATGTCATCGCAATCTCTTACTTCATATGAGATCGATGATCGCGACTGCTGTTATTCCAGTTGCATTAGTATTCATCTTCAGGAAATCACAGAAGGCAACGATATCATGTTATCATAATGATATAATGTAGCAATAAGCTCGTAACTGTACTGTGCATTTACACCGTGGCCGTATTCATCTATTTAAACACACAAAAACAGCATTAACATTATACCAGACACTGTAAAAAGGTCATTCCCAGCCACTAGACTTTTCTGACAGGGTATTTGAGTGTCATCGAGTGACAGATGTGAAAGTATTTTGTGGGACTACTATACCAGAATTATTATTATGGATTATAGATAGGATTTTGTTTTTGATTGTTTTTTTTAAAAGCATGACCGTAAAACACGAACGGCGTTATGAATGTATTAAAACATATGCTTGTTTGTTGTAAAAATTCATAATAATGACAAAAAAAATACTAATTTGTGCATCTCCTGACCTCCATGTGCAGTCATGCTGCCATTGTAGATGGTGTATTCTGGGAAATTTCCGTACCCCTTGGTTTTGAGTGTGGTCCTGAAAAATCTCAGTTTCAAGGGCTATCAAGCCCTTTCCCTTAGCCCTACGCCTTCAAGCTAAAGAGAATTGGGACAGAATTGGGGTGTCCCAATTCTCTTTAGCTTGAAGGCATAGGGCTAAGGGAAAGGGCTTGATAGCCCTTGAAACTGAGGTTAGGGGAAGGGCTAAGGGGTAGAATTGGGATTGGGCCTTATTGTGCAAGACCAAGACTCAAGTCAGACGTGAACATAAGGTGCTACATTTTAAAGAAAGTGTAAGTCACTCACGGGCGTAAATCCCGGGGGGACGGGGGGGGGGGGGGACAAGTCCCCCCGCATTCCTGCACTCTCTATTGTGAAAAATATATGTATGTATACTTAAAATAATTGGGCAAGTAGAACATAAACAAACGCAAAAATGCATTTAGAAACAGTTGAGTTCCCCCTCCCCTTCCTCACAGTGGTTTGGCCCACTGCCTGCTTTCCCAGTTTATCTCACCTACTCTACACATACGAGTCAGGTGTGCGGCTGCGGCTCAATTAATGTTGTACTCCAGTAAGTAGAGTGTTTTATCCACTTTAAATAAAGCGATTTTCTTTAATGTAGTAGATGCAGACTCATTCATAAATTAGTTGTGGCAAAAATGCTGATTACGCTGATTGCTGTAATTTTCCATGAATCTGCTTTATTAGCATTTAAAATATGACTTATCTAGTTAACGTTAGCTTGTTTACAATAGCTTGTTGCATGGTGCACTGCAACTTAAGGTCACACTGGACTTTTCTCCCCATAGACTTCCATTCATACGCACGCGAATGCGTCAGACCGGAAACGCAAGCTCATGCGACAAGTTTCGCAGTTCGCTGCATTGCAAAGTTCAACCTTGGTGAACTCTGACCTGCGAAATCGCATCATGTGACTGCGTGAGACCAACCGATGGTCAAAACATGACCTCTCTGGAAAGAAATGTAAAATATGGACCAATCGCTTGCTTTTTAAAATGTCTAATCATCTTGTTTAATTGTTTAACTTGTTTAACTAAATAAAGTTCTATCATAATCTTTATCTATCTATGATAAAACTTTTGCACTGTTGGGACATACCTTTATAAGTAAAACTTGACTATTATTTGTGTCCCCTTCAAAAATTGCTCATGAGAAATTTTATAATTATTGTCCCCCCCCCTACTGTTAAACGAAATTTACGCCTATTAAATCACTTGAAGTCAAGGTCCCTACGAGTCCACCATAGAAGTAACCATGGCTGGTAATCAAAATTTTGTTTCAATTTTGGCCCCCACAATGATTATGAAAAAACAACAATCAAGATAAAATGGTTATTGCTCAAATTAGGTCCCCACCAATTTCAAAATCAAATCTACGCCCTTGGTCACTGCACTAATAGTCTGGTAATCAGTATTTGTGAGCTTTTTTGAACATTCGTAAAACCCAGATTTTGATGTCCTGTTAACTGCTCACTGTCATATGGACTATATGGAACTATAAGTGAACTATATGGACTATAAGTGAAGCTATTAAAAAGCTATTAAACTATATGTATTTGTCTTTTCATCTTGTAGAAATAGTGCAGTATTCCTACTCTGCACAATTGTCTTAAGGATTATTTCATTTATGCAAAAACAGAAAAGGTTTCCACGTATTGATTTCTGCAAGCAGTGTGTAGGTGGAACAACACTTTGAAGTTGTATTTTGCCATCTATTTCTTACAAAACAATGTGAGAATCCAGTCACTGCCCTTGGCATGACTTCTAGGATGTTCAAATGTCAGAGATCCTTGTTCAACTGCAGATCTTTTGAAGTTCATTTGAGAATTTAAAAGTGATATTAATAAATAAAAATGAATAACAAAATAAACACACACAGCCCACACTGAAAGAGCCTTGACCTTAGAAAGCTTGTTAGCCCTTTCTCTGATCTTTCTTCTTGTTCAATAACATGTTGTTTTCTTTTTCAGAGAACAGCTTTTAAGATTCTCTTTTTAGACACTCACTGTGCACTCCTGTACTGGAAAACAGCCAATTCATTCCTGGCTGAATTAACACATGAATCCATTGAGCATGCATCTGAATTACTTGGGATGCACAACAAGCAATGCATTGCCCCAGACATGCGAAGGACAGTGTGTGCTCCTTCAGAACACTGTCGTCGTTTGAATATGAATTGATGGCAGAAGAGCTACAATGTCCTTGTCTGTCTGTCTGTCTGTAACCTCGTCCCAATATCAAAGAGGAACACAATGTGGTAAAGCCTAAAGTACAAAGGGAATACAGTTATGCATCAGAGGAGCCATGCATCAGAGGAGCACAGCAACACTCAATGGTGTTTGCAATAAGCCCCGCCCCTGGCTCCTCCCCTCTGCCTTCCCTTTGGATTAATTATGCAGCTCACTGCAGCATTTTCAGTGTTGCCTGCAGTTTGTCCTGCCACAACTCCCTGTTCCTCTCTATCTCGCTCCTCTTTCTCTCTCTATCTCTTCTCTATTCTTACCGCCTCTATTCTTGGAGGTCTAAATTTGATTAAATTCTTTCCCCTTCTCTCTCTCTCCCTCCTTTAATTCTCCGCTCTCCTTACAGCACCATAACACGAAATAAGGGTGCAATTCAAGCTTGTCTCTGCTGCTGCACACACATTCAGCTTCAAGCGCTGACACACGGAAAGCATCATGCAGGGAAACGACTGCACGCTTACCGGCTAATGCCTGGACGAGAGAGAGCATTTAACCCATGTGGGCTCAGACAGCACGGTGTCGTTTTGGCCAATTAAAGCAGCTGTTTGTCTACAAATCTGACTGTAAATAATGCAAAGTGTTGTTTCTAGTAGATTTAGTTATATATTTTAGCTCTGCATTTGGATTTGCGTCCTCACATGACTGGAATCACATGTAGTTTGCAGGATAATGGGCATTGATGTACAGTAAATCAGAGAAGTGGTTGGGCTTTTAAGACTGCTACTGCTTCCACTCAGTTTTGAGTTGAAGTTGTGAAAAGCAAGTTAATGAATTCAAGGATTTGGCTGATAATTTAGGTTGTTGTAAATTAAATATAATTAAATTTATTTATGTTGTTCTAACATAGGCTCATTCTGAAAACGTAGCCCTATATACTTTTCTGAAGATCGCGAATTATGTAGCCAGAAGTATGTATGGCTGCATTTCGTTTTTAAACCGAACGCTACGGGGCGGTATGACGCCGTTCCTTTTCGCGCTTACCAGCTGACCACTTACCTCCGTATGCGGCTTTCCCACTGTTACCAGTTTGTCCAGTTAGCTCGCCATGTACGTCGGCGGACTTGAAACCCAGAGAGGGTGAAGGATGGTTCCAGAAAGCAGGTAAGACAAAAACAGAAACCAAAAAATAAAATAAACAAGTAAATAACAGGGTGAGAGTGTGGTAAAATCTGAAAATGTGGTAAAAATCAAGTGAGGGCTTTTTTATTTTTCTGGATTGCTTTTGAAAGCTATCGGTTTGGTTTAGGGAAGTGGGTGGGTGGGTAAATCGGTGCTTTTAAAAACACTATTGGTTGGGTTTAGGGAAGGAGGAGGGTGGGTCAGTCGATCGGTCAGTCAGTCAGTCATTCAGTCAGTCGACAGCGGCCTCTGGTGGATTTACGCGAGAACAGCAGGCGCAAAAGGCACTCTGATTTGGGATCTGAAAAAGCTAACATAGCGGCCTCTGGTGGATTCGCGAAAACAAAACGAAAAAAAAGTAGCTCTAGGTAGGTATTTGACGCTCTCCAGAAATTTATATAGCGGTACGTTTTCAGAATGAGCCTGGGTTGTGTTGTTCTTATCCCTGTTTTTCTATGTGTGTTGTTATACTGTAATGTGTTTCTCTCTCTCTCTCTCTCTCACTCTCTCTCTCTCTTAAAGTAACCCAGCAAGAGGCGGATAAAAATATTGCAATTTGATTTGTTGACTTTAAATAATTTACAGGACTAGGGCAAACCTAGTTTCTGCCTCAGACATCACGCCTACAGCCTGTTGGCCGAACATCTGATGCATATGGCAAAATACAAAATAAAATCTGCAGCAGTTTCGAACTGCAGGAGTATAAATGATTAGTTGAAATTCTATGGGAGTTTTGGGAGATGCGTTATGTTCTGTGACAATCCGCTTGGAAACAACATTGTGGAAGAAGAGACTTCTTGTGATTACAATCTTTTCAAGATAAAAAGAAAAAAAAAATCCAAAATACAAATGTGGTGTGTTTCTATCTGTCAGGGTCTGTGTTGTTCCATGTGCTTCTGTTGTGGTCATGTGATTCCTTTGTTCAGTTTTCCCGCCTGTCTTTGTTTCATGAGTTTCACCTGAGTCTCTCCCCTGTATGTAATCAGTTTAATCATGTCCCTTGTATTTATACCCCTGAGTTTGTTTAGTTCGTCGTCTAGTATTATATTGTCTACTATCCTTGATGCATGCATGTATGCATGCATGCATGCATGCATGTATGTATGTATGTATGTATGTGTGTGTGTGTGTGTGTGT
>CAIGQV010019951.1:1223639-1242051 GCA_903798115.1 Danio jaintianensis | reverse complement strand
ACACACACACACACACACACACACACACACACACACACACACACACAACATGATGTACTCTGAAATACACATATAATCATATACACAATGACCAGCACTCTCCACCACCCTCAATACCACGACTGAGGTGAGTCCCTTGAGCAAGGCACCGTTCCCCCCAACTGCTACCCGGGCGCCGCAGCATGGCTGCCCACTGCTCCGGGTGTGTGTTCACGGTATGTGTGTGTTCACTAACTGTGTGTGTGCACTTGGATGGGTTAAATGCAGAGCACAAATTCCAAGTATGGGACACCATACTTGGCCACACTACACTTCACTTCACTTCACTTCACTTCAAATAATCATATACTGCAGTTGTCAATTTTTTTCAAAAACTAATTTTTAAATGACAATCTTGAAGTTAAAGTTGTAAAGAAGTGGTTTATTTGAACTATAAGGATATAAGGATTTTATGAAATTAAACAAAAGAATGCTTCTAAGTTGTGTTGTGGAAGAAATATAGGCTAAATTGTAATTATACTCTACAAAAGGGGCAGAAGAGGTGTATATTTGAGGGAATTTAATGTGTATAAAAATGCAGCCATACTCATAAATGAGTTTTATTAAAGCGTATTTGTGTTCTCTCACTCGAGAAAAATCCCAGTATAAGCTGAGTGATATGACACGATACATAAACATGAATAAAAACTTATACTCATCAGTTTTTAGTTTGTTTGTTGCATCATTACAGTCATACACGGCAAATTTGACAATATTCATGTTAAACTAACAAAAGATACATTTAAGCAGACCTTATGACTCTTTCCAGGGCACTGAATAAACGTATAATCCGTTTTTCCTAAATGTTGTCCCACATACGTAGTAATTATAATACAAGCTTAGAAATAAACTTAAAAATAAGGATTGGGGGGGGGGGGTCATTGTTGTAATCTCACTAGGAAATATTGTGGCCAATCAAATGCAGCCTGGGACGTGCATATTAAAAATTCTGTGTGGATCATCAGAGTCTGAGGGTGCTTTCACACTAGCACTTTTGGTCCGCACCCGGGTTTGTTTGATCAGAGTACGGTACGTTTAGCTAGTGTGAACGTGTCTTCTGAACTCGGGTGCGCACCCGTGAACCGTACCTGAGTCCGCCTGAAAGAGGTGGTCTGGGGTACGGTTCGTGCGAACTCTGGTTCGGTTCACTTCTAATATGAATGCAATCGTACCAAATAACGGAAGTGAACCGCCAACTGTACAACAAACTTTAGTTTTCATAACGTTCATTCGTGTGTGTGTGTGTCTGTGTATCACCTAGTGACTAGCAGGACTGACCCAGTGCAAACAGTGATAATGTCTGCTTGTCTCCACCGAAGACAACTTCTGCAGGCATCGTGTTATGTTCTGAAGGTTTTTAATGTTTTTTTTTTTTTGCGGCAGATAGACGCAAGTGGCCCTCTGTATTTTGGCTTTGGTAACAAAATCAAAAGATTCAGTAAAAGCAGAATGACCATGATATGCAGACGTCTCCATTTTGGCGCTTTGCTTTCGTGGCCATTACCTAGCAACAGCCGTACACAAAACAGCAGCTTGATGACACAAGGGTTCAGAAGGAAAAAGACAGTGTGAACACAAACCAGCTGAGAAGGTGGCAAGGGGGGACAATGGCAATTGAACCAAGTGTGAAAGCACCCTGAGTCAGAGTCAGAATATCACTTTATTAGGTAAACCTCAGATTCCAGAGTCCGATTTTGGCCTTTTTTTTAACTGAGATTTAACATTATCTTTTAATTTGTTTTACATGAGAAAGAGAAAATAATGATGTTTGAGGCTCATGGTATTTCATTACCATGTACTGAACCCTTATTGTTCGGCTATGCCTAGCTATATCCAGATTTTTATTCTATGGCACCTTTAAAGGGGTTTTAAGGAAAACCCCCAGATTCAGCAGAAGTTCTCACAACAATTTAGAAAAGTGAGGCAAAAGTATGCATGGTAAAAAATGTAAGGAGGACAGCAGAGACAGTCAACATAATAGTATCTAATTCAGACGGCTTTGCTGGTGCCAGAATGCATATTTCAGAGACTTTCACCCACAATTATCTGTAGTTTTTTTTTTTGGGTTTGTTTTACAAATGCCTATAGATGCCAAAGGGCAGAAGTGAATGACCAGACCTGTTCAGTCTGATAGAAAAACAACATTAAAGTCCCCATGAACCAGAAGTTGCTAAGACTTTTATTTCAGTATGTCGATGTACTAGAACTAAAACGGAATATTGAGTAGGGGGTGGATTTGCACATCATTCCCTCATAGCAAACTAATGTTAAGCGAGGGTATTAATATGCAGCTGCTACTGTATGGAAGCCCTCAGGTTGACGTCAACATAGAACGCAGCCACTCCAAACGCAGAAGCAAATGGTCAGGCTTTATTGTAAATTACCAAACTTTTTTTTTTCAGTGTAATAACTTGCACAAGTTATTTACTTTAAGAATAATCATGTGAGCTAGCAAAATAAACATTGTAAATTTAGATTTTCAAGCGAACTTTAACTCAAACAACAACTCATTGCAAACAAGTTCAGCAGAAGAGCCTCCCTGTACACACAACACATCAAACCTTGAAGCAGATGAGCTACAGCAGCAGAAGAAGAAGAGCAAACCAGTGACACCCCTGTTAGCGGAGAACGTAACGGTTACTAAAGTAACCCTCGTTCCCCGAGGGGGGGAACGGAAATGCTATGTGGAAACTTCCACTATGGGGATTTCGTCAGAAAGCCAATCATTCTGAAGAGTAATTAAACGGGCCAATGAAATGCCAATGAGTTGGCGGTGTCAGCGTGCGCAGCTGGCAGCAATCACAATCAGCTTGTGAATAAGAATGCCGGCTGTGCCACACAACAACACCTTTTCTAGCTGAAGAAGCCGAACTACAGCTGTCAGCTAAGGCGCAATCCCTGTGGCGAAGGAACATAGCATTTCCGTTCCCCCCCTCGGGGAACGAGGGTTACTTTAGTAACCGTTACGTTCCCCAGCGGGAGGGGAACTACAATGCTATGTGGAAACTTCCACTATGGGGAAATCTATGGAAAACGCCACAGTGATTGAACCTTACCACGTCGCTGGTGAGAGGTTTGCCAGGCTCCGGCGTGAGCGCACCATCATCACCAGAGACGCAGCCCACCAACGTGTCCCCTGGCCCTAACTTACCTTACTTACCTGTGAAGCACTTAAAGGCTTATTTATATTTTTTGGGGAGTCGTAAAAAATACACCTAGTTAAGATACTAGGAATTTTAAATTACGACAGTACGTTGGGAAGCGTGCAGTCCCGATAGGGAGGACGCTGCGGAGGCCACCTGCTGCCCAATGGGGAGACCTGGTGGCAGGAAGACAAATGGACTAACCCTGAAAAGGGGGAGAACACATATGAAGGATGGTTAGCGGGGAGGGAAGACACGGGCCCGCCTAAGAGGAGGAACTACACCGTGGCTGAATGAAGCATATGGGATCGCCAGCGGGGATCGCGCATAGCAGGCACCTATACCCAGAACGCGGGCTGACCAAGTGGGCATGCCAACTACGTAATGGGCCAGGCACCTGACTCCTCCGCTGAGTCAGATGCTGGGGGCCTCGGAGGAACTCTGCAGGGTTCGCCAAATGGGGAACTCAACTGAACAGAGTGAATAAGCGCACGAAACTCTGTGTTAGAGAGAAAGGCGCAGCAAGCGTGTTTCAACACCGTACTGAATTTCCTCATTCACTGGCGTATCCAGCACACGTGAGGAAAATCAGCCCACTTAAAGATTATAGAATCTTTACGAATGTATTAGGTGTCGCCCAGCCCGCAGCTCTACAGATGTCTGTTAGAGAGGCGCCGCGTGCTTACGCTCAAGAGAAGGCGTTACTCTTAATCGAGTGCGCTCTCACTCCCGGTGTACGCGGCTCACCCTGGCATAGAAAAGCGAGGGAGATGGCATCCACTATCCAGTGGGCCAACCTCAGAATGGATACGGCACTTCCCGTCTGCCGATCATAACAGAAAAGGAGCTGCTTAGAGTCGTAAGCTCTAATGCGGTCACAAGCGCCGAGCGCGAACAGGACACAGCAAAGAAAGGGGCTGGGTCTGCCTCCTCCGTGGGCAGCGCTTGCAGGTTCACTACATAGTCTAAAGAAGCGCTGTAGGAACCTCGGGCACCTAGGTGGGCCGTGGTCTCAGGAAAGAGTGGGCCGGCCCGAATTGCTGGCACACTTCGCTGACCGAAAATGCCTTCAGATACCCGACCCTCTTGACCGATGCCAACGCGACCAGCAGAGCTGTCTTACCTGGACAGAAAACTTAAAGATACTGAGTCGAGTGGATCGAGCAGACCTCTCCTAAGAGAGATCTCCAAGTGGGTATGAGAGGGGGACAGGATTGATTTAATTAACCAGCGTCTCGCGCCTCTGGGAACTGGATGATGAGGCGATGCTTTCCCAGCGCGCCGCCATCCCCGCGTCCTCAGAGCGGGGATGATCGTAACGCCAACCCCTCAGTGCGAAGGGGACAGCCTTAGCTCAGCCAGCTGAAGGAGGAAAGCATCACACTGATCTGGCATGTCCGGGGTCCTTCTCGGAGAGAAGTACACCACACAGCGAATAGACTCCACTTCAGAGCGTAGGCATGCCTCGTAGAGGGTGCTCTAGCCTGAGTGACGGTGTTAACCACCGAACCGGTAAGTCACCTAAGTCCTCCACGCTCCATCTATGGACCTTACACATGATTCCAGAGATCTGGGCGCGGGTGCCAGATGGTGCCTGTTCCAAAGAAGAAGGAGCTTCTTCAAAAGGATATGCCAGGGAGGGGCCGTCACGAGGAGAGAGTTGAAATACAGATCAGATTGAGCCAGAGGCGCGATAACAGACCTGGTCCTCGTCCTCCCTGACGTAACACAGTATCTGCGAGTAGGCTCACTGGAGAGAAATGCGTATTTACGCACGCCCAGGGTCCAGCTGTGTTAGCCAGCGCGCAGAGCGCACCTATAACAGCTGGACAGCCGGGGGTGGAGTCTCAGTTTTCCCGGGCGTGAACTGCCGTGAGAGCGCATCGGCTGCACGGTTGAGTTCGCCGGGGGGAAAAAATGGCACGCAGCGATTCCGCCGCGAAAGACTCCGGAGGAGCAGACGGCGAGCGAGCTGAGACATGCGGCGAGAGCGGATACCCCCTGTGTGGTTGATATACGCCATCGTCGCCGTGCTGTCCGTCCTGACCAGCACGTGTTTCCCCTCTAGCACCGGTAAAAACAGTGCAGCGCGAGATACACTGCCAACAGCTCCAGGCAATTAATATGCCAATGCAACCGGGTTCCTTCCACGGACCCGCAGCTGCATGCCCGCAACACACGGCCCCCCAGCGCGTACTGGAAGCATCCGTCGAAACGACGACATGCCTGGACACTTGTTCTAGAGGCACACAGGCCTGTAGAAACGCAGGGTCCGTCCAGAGGCTGAGGGCACAGCGACACAGCGGAGTGACAGTCACCCGGTGCGTGCCCACGTGCCATGCGCGTCTAGGGACCTGATCGGGAAGCCAATGCTGAAGCGGTCTCATATGGAACAGCCCGAGCGGCGTGAAGCGGCCACGGATGCCATATGCCCCAGGAGCCTCTGAAATGATATCAGTGGGACCACAGTTTTCCTGTCGAACGCTCTCAGACAGGTCAGCATCAGCCCAGCGCGCTCTCGAGGGAGGCGCGCCGTCATGGTGATCAAGTCCAGCTCCAACCCGAGAAAAAAGATGCTCTGCACGGGGGCGAGCCTACTCCTTTCTCGGTTGACCCGAAACCCCAACAGGTCGAGGTGCCGGAGCACCCAGTCACTGTACATAATCAATTGATCCCGCGAGTGAGCTAAAAAGCCAGTCATCGAGATAATGGAGTATGCAGATGCCCGCGAGCCGAAGGGGCATTAGGGCATCCTCCGCGAGCTTCGTGAAAACCCGCGGAGACAGGGAGAGCCAGAAAGGGAGGACTTTGTACTATCATGCTCGACCCTCGCACGCAAACCGCAGCCGGTGGCGTGGGAAAATGGAGAAATGAATGTACGTGTCCTTCAGGTCTATCGCTGCAGACCAATCCTGAGGACGGACGCACCGGGGGATGTGCTTCTGCATGAGCATTCTGAGCGGCTGCTTGTAAGGCAGCGGGTCAAAATGCGCAGAACTAGGATTGGTCATAACCCACTGCTCTTTTAGGGTACGATGAAGTACAGACTAAAAAGCCCATACCTCATCTCGGCTGGAGGGACCGGCTTGATTGCATCCTTCGCCAGGAGGACAGCAATCTCCTCGCACAAGAGAGGGGCGGACACAGGGCTGACACCTGGTGTAATACACGCCCGTGAACTTGGGGGACCGTTTAGCGAACTGAATCGCATAGCCGAGTCTGATTGTCCGAATGAGCCATCGCGACGGGCTGGGCAGCGCTAACCAGGCTGGCAGAGCCCACGCGAGTGACATCATCGGTGCAATCACTGACGCACCAGCGGTGGGGCAGCACGGGATGGGAGAGCTCACCCCGGGAGGCATGCGTCCCAAGGAAGAGCGGAAGTTAAGAGGTTTAATCTTAACTTCGTCCCAAGAGCCCGCAGGGCGGCTAGGAGTGCGAGAGAAAGGAGCCCGTCCTCTGGCACTCACAGAGCCTGTGGCGAAGAGCACCGATCCTGCGAGCTGGAAGGCATAGCGTCCCATACTGGCAGTGTTCGGGCTATCACACCCGGAGAGAGGAAAAAATTTAGTAGCCATACGGCCTTTTTGTTAATGATATGGGTGTCCCTGGCCCTCCGCCAGGGAAAGAGCAAACATCCTTTTCTCCGAGTGGCCCGTCTCAGGGACGCTTCGCGGTCCGTACTGGACTTAGCGGCGCCCTGAGGCGGGGGGCGGTGATCGTCTGTGAGGTGCTCAACGCTGCCGCTTAACCAGTTGAACGGACAGGGCGGCGGAGCAGATTTTGGAGCCACAGACGAGCGCCCTCGGCGAGAAGCAGCCAAAGTGGACGAATCGACGGGGAGAGCGGTTTTTGAGCCCGCCGATCGCACTTGACTACTCTTTCACCGAAGTGAATTCATGGGTGAACTCACCCCGGTGTCGCCGAACAGGCCAGCCTGGGATATGGGTGTGTTAAGAAAGCGAACTTTGTCAACGACACGCATATCTGCCAGGTTTAGCCAGAGGTGGCGTTCCTGGACCACTAGTGTGGTCATCGTCCTTCCCAGGGCACTCGCAGCCGACCTGGTGTTTTTAGAGCAAAGTCGGTTGCAGTGCGTAGTGCATTAAGCCTGGGTCGGAACCTTCCTCGTGCCGCTGGGCCAGCGCTTGGACTAGCCATAGCAAGCAAAACGGAAGCAGCCTGGCCCGCAGCAGTGTAGGCTCTGGCCATGAGGGACGCAGACAACCTACACGCTTTGGACGGGAGCCGAGGCTAACCACGCAAGGAAAGGGGCACCACGCGGGCAAGATTGACCGCGCTAGCACACTCGACCTGGGGTTTTGCCTCGTACCCCCGGGCTGCTCCGTCATCGAGGAAGGTGAGGGCGGAGCGCACGCAGACCGGGCAGAAAAAGGTGCCCTCAGCGCTGCGTGAACTTACTGTGCACCTCCGGGAAGAAGGGGACGGGAGGCTTAGAGGGTTTCCCCTTCTTATCCTCCACGTAACACCCGTCTAATCGGTCCGGCGACGAAGCTGGGGGACAAGCCATCTCCAGCCTCGTCGCCGAAGCAGCCCGGGTTAGCACGGCCATCATATCAGATGCCATATCCGGAGCCTCGCTTACCACCCCTGAGGGAGGAAGCGGGTCCGAATTGTCATCGGAAAATGACAGCCCACCCTCCGATGCAGCGATGGACATCTGGTCCTCGGTGTCATCGAGTGAGAGGGCGACCCTCCCGAAGGATGGTGCGCTTCTCTCACTCGAAGCTTGGATGGAGCGCGCTGAGGAATGGGAGGTCCGCAAGCCCGAGGGCGGCGGATTGACCCCCACTGTGACCCTCAGATCTGCCCGAGTGCCAACCGCTACTTGCGGGGGACAACAGGGGTGGTTCGCCCTTTTGCAAGAGCGAAGCCGCGATCTTAGCTGCGCAACAGACATGCCATCGCAGTGATGGCATGCGCTGCCCGCGAGCACCGCATTAACATGCTGGTCCCCCAGACATGCAATACAGTGCTCGTGCCCATCATCCGTGGACAGGAAACCACCGCATCCAGAAACGCACGGTCGGAGCGACGTCTTTAAAAAGACGCGCTGCACGACCGTGTTGCTCTTTTAGGAAATTTGCTTAAATTTATACGCACCGCTCTTGAAGTACCGGTCCAGCGAAACGCCCAGGGACAGGAGAAACCCAGCTCGACCACCGCTGCTCGCGTTGTTGCTCGCGCTGGAACCGGGAGAAATCAGCCTCTCAGAAGACGGCAGCTTTCTCTCACTCTCTCTCGAACAAAGTCGGAGAATGACAGCAAAACGTCTCTTTCAGACTGCACATGAGGCTTCTGAAAGCGAAAAGGTGTTGTTGTGTGGCACAGCCGGCATTCTTATTCACAAGCTGATTGTGATTGCTGCCAGCTGCGCACGCTGACACTGCCAACTCATTGGCATTTCATTGGCCCGTTTAATTACTCTTCAGAATGATTGGCTTTCTGACGAAATCCCCATAGTGGAAGTTTCCACATAGCATTGTAGTTCCCCTCCCGCTGGGGAACAGCAAATTGAAGCTACAATGCACACAAGATCAAGAAAGCTGGACAATAGAAGATTAGAAAAATGCTTGCCTGGTCTGATGAGTCTTGAATTCTGCTGCAGGATTTAGATGGTAGGGTCAGCATTTTAAGTTTGTTTCAATGGATCCATCCTGCCTTGTATTAATGATTCAGGCTGCTGGGGGTGCAGTTATGTGTGCACTGTTTTCTTGGCACTCAATTGAGCATTGTTTAAATATCACAGCCTAACTGAATGTTGTTTTTGACCATGTTTGTTCCTTTATGGCCACAGTGAACTCATCTTGTGATGACTACAACCAACTGCTGCACCATGTCACAAAACTCCAAACACCTCAAACTGGTTTCTTGAACATGACAATGAGTTATAATATACTATCATTTATCTTTCCAGTTGCCTATACAGTATCTTAATCCAACAGAATGTCTTTGGAATGTGGTGTAATTCATATATTTCAAGGCTTTTTTTTTTGCTACGTTTATATAAGTTGTTTGATTGGATAAAACTTATTTTAAATGTTCCAAAGGTCTATTCAGTGTTCGGCAAATCTGCCTTCTCTTTTTTTTGCTGATTGTAATGGAACAAGTGGCGGAGTGTTGTAATGCTGGGAACACACCCCACTATAATAATAATAAAAAAAGCTCTTATGATCTACTCTAAAGGGAACATGTGCTTGTTTTGTTAGATTTTTTCTTTTTTTTATCATTTAATTGTCATGAGCTAAATTTTATTTGTTTTTATGTTTGAATGTGTTTTAATGCAACACTTTTTGTGCTGCCATTTTGGCCAGGAAGAAGAGATCTTGTATCTCAATGGGGCTATCCTGATCAAATAAAACACAATCAAGGAGCTGCGGGTTAAAGTATAAATCTGTAAGTTAAAGTAAGATTATGCAACACAGAAACTCTTAAAAAGCAAAAACAAATATTATGATGCATATAAAATGTCTTTCCCCTCACTGTCCATGACAGTTTGAAGTATTTGTCATATAAATCAACACATGATGTTCTAAATAGTTGAAGAAAGCATTGTCTCAGGATAAGGCACCACAGACTAATTATTGTGACACCAGTGTGTCATCAGTTACTGTAGTCATTTGCCGTGTCACAATATCAATTACATTAAAAGATCAAAATTAGCCATTATTCTTCTACAGTTAAAATCAGGGAATGTTGTCTTTTACAACAAAATCAACCCTATTTAAGGGATGGTTCATGCAAAAAAAAATATATATATATATATATATATATATAATAATAAAATTACTCATCCTTTAATGGCTGTTGTCAATGGCTGCTTTTTTCCCCTCAAAATTCTTCAGAATATCTTCTTTTGTGTTAAACTCATAAATGTTTTGAACCACTTGAGTGTCAGTAAATGGTGAGTACATTTTCATTTTAGTTTAATTATCCGTTTAAAAATCAGAGATTAATTTAATGTTTCATGGCCTTCTCATTCCGAAAAGCATTTTATTGGACAAACTACTAAGAGAAACTATAAGTTTGTAAACTTTTATGAGGACACTAACCTGTAGACAACTCTGGTTGCTGTTTGTATCTCACAAGATCTGAAATGTGCATTCGAATTTGTATGTATGTTTTTGCAGTTTTGCCAGTGAGCCTAGGCTGAATGCACATACTGTAGATGTAATCAAAGCTAATACACGTGGGATAAATTCAAGAAACAAGTACTCTCAGAGTACTACTATTTTGAGCTGATGGTGCTTGCTAATTGGCCATTGTTTTTATTATTTTTTTTTCATTTATAGCTACAGTATGATATACAGTAGGACATTGCGCCCTCTACTGGCTGTAAAGCATATAAGCTGGTCCAAATGAGGCTAATGGTTTTACAAAACATTCCTATTTAATTTTGATAAACTTGATCACAAGATACTTTTTAGAATAACTTTTAATGTTAACAAAATGTTTGTATCACTTATAATTTTCATAGATTTATGAAACTAGGTTTACATCTTGTAATTCAACATTGATCAAAAAAAAAGTAAGATCATTTTCTTTCCATTCAATGAATATGTTTTTAACATCACCATGTTTATTTTAACACTTCTGCAGGGCAAAATGCACTGAAGTCTGTTATGAAAGTAAGCATTCAGAGTTTTACTATACCTGGTACCCGTCAAATCAATCACAAAAATCATTGTCATATTTTCCTTCAGAAATATACTGTACTGTAATAGTCCAAACCCAACAGTCCAAACTGCACTGACCCAACAATAAATCATACATTCAGATTTTGTAATATATCTTAAACAAAAATGAATTATTGAGCATTTAGTAAAATGACAGAATAAACAGTGACAAGGATTGACAAGTAAGTACAGAAACCCTGGATATAATATGCATGCATCATATTTTAAAATGGCCACTTACCATACGTGCCGAATGTCCCGGAGAGGAACTTAATGGGATGTCAAGCCAAAAGGACTTAGAAAAACACTCTTTTGCCTGAAATCTTCTCTCTCGAGTTTTTTTTAAAGAATAAATGTTGGCTTATGATGCCCGGTGTCATTCACTCTACACCGGCCCACAGCTTGAGGATCAGTGGGTGTAGAAGCAGAGGAGAACATACATGCAGGATCTTTCCTTTGCTCACTCAGCCCTTCAATATTTTACTGCTGTACTTGCCAGCAGTGTCTCCTGATTGGCTGAGCCGCTGCACAGTAATGTATGCTCTCGCCTTTAATTGGATGGGAACAATTTATGAGGCCTGTCTAGGCTTATTCCTGTTGGCTCTTGCTCATTTTGTCTTTCTCTCTCTCTCTCTTTCACACACCGAGGATAGCTGAGCTCTGTAATATCACATGAAGGGGATGAATGGAGTGTGGTAGAATATTAAGAAACCAAGAACAATGTCTTTAACATTTCTTTTATGCAGATGCTGTCAAACAAAATGGGAAAAGGAAACAATTAAACAGGAACCAATAACATTAGCAGAAGCTTTATATTATCACTTTATTAGGTAAACCTAATTAGGATGCTAGGATTTGGGTTGTACCATTTTTTTGCTTTTAAAATTTGATTTAATTATGCTATAACTGTCCTTCAGATATGTGGTATATATTGACATGATGGTATCACTTAGTTATTCATGATGTGAATCTCCTGTACAGCACATCATAAAGCATGCTTGACTGGATTGAGATCTGGAGACTGTGGAGGACATTTTTGCAGGGACACAATTTCAGGCCGTGAAAAAAAAAAAAAAAAAACACCCAGGCCATCCTTCACTGTAAAAAATTCTGGGTTCCACACATTTCCTTCATGTTGTACCAACACAAATCGACTATGTTAACTTAATAGTTTTATTACAATTATTATTTTTTGTACAAATTTAAATGTATTGAACATAAAACAGGCGTCACGGTGGCGCAGTGTGTAGCATGATCGCCTCACCGCAAGAAGGTCGTTGGTTCGAGCCCCGGCTGGGTCAGTTGTCATTTCTGTGTGGAGTTTGCATGTTCTCCCCGTGTTCGTGTGGATTTCCTCCAGGTGCTCCAGTTTTCCCCACAGTCCAAAGACATGTGCTATAGGTGGATTGAATAAGCTAAATTGGCTGTAGTGTATGTGTGTGAATGCAAGAGTGTATGGGTGTTTCCCAGTGTTGGGTTGCGGCTGGAAGGGCATCCGCTGCATAAAACATATGCTGGATAAGTTGGCGGTTCATTCCACTGTGGCGACCCCAGATTAGGGTTGTCACGATACTGGAATTCGGTACCAATCAATACTGAAGTTTTAAAAACGTCCATTTCCGCTAACATTTGAGCGCTACTGAGCACGTTCTTAAACAGCGCTGATTTGCCATTGTGTTCACGTGCTCAACAGAAATTACTGTGATTGGCCGTGAAGGTCATCAGTTCACCAAACCCACCGCTGTTTACTGAATGTAACCACAGATACAGGGACACTGGAGTGTCGAAAAGAAAATGAATGAATGAATGAAGATAAAACAACTAAGTTGTCCCAAAACTAACTTAAGAGTTTTGTGTTGTTTAAACTCATTTTAAATAAGTAGCTTGAACAAGCAGCAAAAGCCTTTTTTTGAGTGTTTGGTAAATTAAATATCACTGGCTAAGAGTTTGGCAAAATCAATTAATATAAAAACTGTGACTCTTTACAGTATGTCAACCATTTCCTACTGTTTCTGTCTTTGCTGAAGATGTTAGGAAGGGGTTTGTTTTGGGCTTTGCTGTGGAGGTTAGTAAAAAAAGAGATCAAGATTCTTGGGCTGGGGCATGCAAAATAATGAAAGGCTTTCACTTTAATGCTACCCTCTTTCCCATCTCCTCAATTTCCCTTATTTCTTTCTGCATTTTCCTAATCATCAGCCTTATACATTGAGTGAAGAAGAGAACTAGTTTTACTGGAAACTTTAATCAGTCATCTCAATAGCAAAAATTGTCTCAATCATTCGTCATGCTGTAGTGTTAAAAATCTTCATCTTGGAGCAACACTACCACTTTTAGATTTACATTACATTTATTCATTTAGTTGATGGTTTTATCCAAAGCGACTTGAAATTTGATTGTTTAAAATTTTTAAAAAATATGTATTTGTGTAATAATAGGACAAGTAATCTTATTTTACTTCTCCCTGTCTCACTTTGTTCGGAATCTGATTTGTGTCCACTGCATCAGAAAGGAACCCCTAAAGGAATTCCATGTGACCAGGAAGTGATGAAAAGCCTTTCAAGGGGGTAGGAAAATCAGGGTATTTGATTAAAGTTTACGCCCCATGTACACATGGATTTTCTCTGAGTGCTCCAGTTTCCACCATAGTCCAAAGACGTGTTTTGGGTAAATTGGGTAAACAAAATTGGCCATAGTGTATGAGTGCATGTGTGAATGGGTATTTCCCAGTACGTGATTGCGGCTGGAAGGGCATCCGCTGCGTAAAACATATGCCGGAATAGTTGGCGGTTCATTCAACTGTGGCAACCCGATTAATAAAGGGACTAAGCCGAAGGAAAATGAATGAATGATGATTAAAGTTTATGTTTATGTTAAAGTTTAAACTATTTTTTTTACAAAAAAAAAAAAGACGTGCACAGACGCATCGTTTATAACAAGAACTAGTATACATATAAAAATGAGAAAAGTACATTTAGATTTTACTTTAAATGAGGCGAGTTTATAATGGCACGACCGTTTGGAAGCAACTGAGCTGGCTTTTACAAAATTAAATGTCCCTGTGCATATAGCCCACTACTGTCAGGCAGTCCCTGGAATCATCTAGTTCACCCGGACTCACACATACCTGTTCCCAATCACCGGATTACTAATCACCATCACCTGCGCACAGACGCGCGCGCGCGCGCGCACACACACAGCAAAAAGAGCACCTCTATTCACTCTACCACTATTGGTCCTGATACTCACACCCTGAGCTTCACCCATTCCATTCTTCAGTGTTTCTCCTGCTCCAGCGTCTCTGCGATTCCTTTTGCTCTTTGTATTCCTGGATTCCCTTCTGTGTGTCTGCATCGGATTTCCCAGCTACTTCTATGAACTCTCAGCCACAAAGCTAAGACTATTGAGTTCCTTTTGTTTCAATAAAACTGTGTTGATTTTCCCACCTCTTGTGTCCAGTCCTCAGTGTGTTGTGACAACTATTGCTATTTGAACTATAATTTGAAATAGAAAATACTCATTTTGAACCTTAGAAATTGGAAGGAAATAAATGAAGAAACTTAGAAATTAGGTCAATATTGACTATGATAATTTGTTGATGTTTTGTTGTTGGTTGTGTTTGTTTTAGAAAAAAAAAAGAAAAAGTTAAATGTTTAACTGATTTGGCGAAGGTGAGAAGATAACGTTAATTGAACTGCATTTCAACCGCAAACCGAAAGACTAACAGGTTTAGATTAATGATTTTTTTTTTTTTTTTTTTTTATCATTAACTGTTGAACTCGAAAATTATCACTTTAGTACAGTGTTAGGGTCAATAATAGAAAAAAATAAAATTAAAAAAAGTTTGTCTGGTAGCAAGCCAAATCAGTTTCTAGGCCAGAGGGAATCCTCACCCAATGGCCAGTCTGCCCCTGGAGCTTTGTAGCATATAGTTTAACTAAACTGCTGACTGACAAAAGTACTGTACAGTACATGAAGAGGAAAAAAAAGACACATGTAAAAAAAATTATAATAAAAATAACATTGGCTGTTCAATACAACATGGGCAGACAAAATAAAGCAAATATGATCTAGAGATTGGCACGTGTTAAAATCTAAGGAAGACAAAACTGGCAAAGAGGGGCCATTCTCACTTGTGCCAATGCCATCTGACGGCAATTCATAACATTTTGATTCAGTGCCTAGTTCGTATTAATTTGTATGGTTTCATTCATTTCAGTATAAAGTGTCTCACATGACTTATCAGACAAAAAAGGCTTTTTTTTTTTTTTTTGGAGGGTAAACAAAGCTGAAAGAAACTCACTAGATAAACATGTATCCTCTGTTGTTGCCTTATGTTAAGTGACTATCAATAAGGACACCACCATTGGGTACTTGTCGGTGAAGATTGTACCATTGGCAAATTATGTAGCTTTAGGAATTACAGCATGAGTTTACTGTGGTCATAAAGCAGGAGTGCTTAAATTATGGCTGCGTCCAACTCAAGTAGGTACTTCATTTGAATTTACCACACGACCGTTAGAAAAGTATGTTCTATATAGTATTAGTGTGAGTAGTATGAAAATCGGACAAACTACATCTGACCTTTGTCATGATCACGTGACATACCCACGTCAGTTGCGTTGCTTCACTCCCATTCAGGAATTCTCTAGTGTGGCATCATGGGATAGTGTAGAGTCCATTGGATGCACACTTCAGAATCTCGTTGGAAGTAGTAGGTCATCCGGGTAATTCTTGCATACTGTTTTTCAAATTCTATGAAGTCGTACATATTACTACTCGGCTCGCATAATGTTTTTAGCATACTATATAGGAAGCATTTTAGCGTACTATATGGAAGTATGCGATTTCAGATGCAACCTAACCAAAATAAGACACACTTGAACTAGCTAATCAAGTTCTTACACTAGAAGCTTCCTGTCAAGTGTGTTGAGGCAAGTTGGAGTTAAACCAAATCCTATTGAAGGCAAGCCTGAAATGATCAGCCTAAAACTAAAATGTGCTTCTTGTGACCAAGTTAGCATTACAGGTTTTCTAATGGTAGGTAATACAGACATTTTGATCTCCAACATAGTAAGAACATCTTAAACTCTGCAGAGTTTGGGCACCCCTGTCACAAAGGGCTTGAGATGGTCAGGATCAATACTCAAATTTTCTGTTGGGTTTAAATGATGCTAAGTTGCTTAGGGTCCTAAAGCTTAGCAAGAAAACATTAGCCGGAAGCGTTAATACAAGGCAGGACGGATCCATGAGTTGGTGCCAAATGATTGGCTGATTAGATATTTTCAGTTGAATAGGCACTTATAGTGGCAGTTAGTTTACATGGATGTCTATAAGAGGAGTTTTTATTTATAATTATGTGAGATGAGGAAAAGGTAAGCTACCTGGATGCAGATGATAACAGAATCTTATTAAACATCAACAAACGATCACAGCCACTCTTAAAAATAAGGTTGATATATCATTTATTTGACTCACAAGACAACTGTAGGTGAACTGCAAGCTTTTTACAAAGACATTAGAGACTGTATTTCACCACTAGATGGCAGTGTCTACTCGTTTGTTGTTGTGGAATTTGAATAGGAAGTTTGTGAGGTAAGTGCTGTTTTGCTAGTTCAAGCTGAGTGGTTATATTAGTAATTTAAAGCTAATATATTTTCCCTTGCACTAACTGTGAAAATGTTTTGGCAATTAGTTACAATTCTTTTTACTTTTTTTTTTTGCCTAGTAGTATTTGGATTTTCATATCAAGTTGACTCATGTTTGTGGCTTGAGGATGGCTGATATAAACCGGTGGAAATTATGGAAAATTGTATCTAATTAAACCACAACAAACACATTAAATGCATTCTTACAAAAAAAAATAGAAAAAATCTGTACTTTAGAGAAAAATAATAATAAATGCATGATTATTATTTTTAAACATAACAAAGTAGGAAAAAAACATTTTTGTTCAATATGTATATACATTACAGTAACGCGCATAATTCAGTACATGCATTAGCCAATATAAAACAGAATTGTAATGTTTTACTCTTAGTCATCTCCCCATACAATCATTTCTTTTAAGGCAGTATTCCGTCTTCACAAAACTGCAATCAAGTCATAAACAGGTTGGTTTTTGGCATATAAAAGTACGTAAAACTGCAGCTTCTCAAGATTAAGTATTATGCTAGTGCTGTATTTTACCATATAAGTTAAACATCTGTCATTGATCTGCTTCAGTGCAAATATAAACTCTCCATTATGGTGATGATTGCTGACAAAATGGTACTGGAGAGTCCTGGAAAGGCAGAATCAGAAATAATGGCTTTTACTGGCTACATCACCACTTAATCCTGCGTTAAAATAATGGCAAAATGTACAAGGGTTAGTAATTAACAGTGAATAGTCATATATTTTAAATTTTACCCTATACACCTTGGTTTGGACATTTCTGTGCATATTTATTAGGATAATGACTATTAAAGTAATAATGATACAGTAATAATTAAGTGAATATGGTTGAATAGCACAAATGTTTAATAAAGCGTTTAATAATAAATAATACATTTATTTAGCAATAAATTTATTGCTCAGGAACTGTTTTATAATACGGTAATCTGACGCACACCTTTAAAATAAAGGAGTTTCATTGGCATTACTGGTTTAGTGAAGAACCTTTAACATCTACCCTACCTTCCACATTGACAAAAGGTTTTGTACAGAGAAAGAAAGGTTCTTTAGAGTTTAAAATGTATTCTTCACATTAAGTAGTGAATAGTTCTTTAATGTTTTTATTTAAAACTTTTATTTATTCTATCATTATTTTTAGTGTGCAATACTGTAAGAAAATAATGATTTCCTGATCTCTTGACTTTGATTTCCTGAATTCTTAATCTTCTCATGGAGCCGAAATTCAGGATGGATGGACGGACATTCTGGTCTCCCTTTTCCTAATGAACTCTCAAAAAACAGAGGCCATGCCATAAAACCATAAAATGTTCTCAACTTTCACCCCTCTGAGAGCCACCTATTCCTTTAAATGCCATACCTCAAAACCAGTGACTTTCTAATCTGAGAAGAGGGTCTCCAGAAAGAGTTTGTTCACTTATCTCTAATCCCTTCTCAGTATATGGCCTGGGTCACTTTAAGAGTTCCCAGATTTCAAGTTTCTCTGATGATATGTATATCTGTAGAGTTTATGATTTTTATCTTGTCATGTTGGGTGTCATTTTAAAGGTCTCAATGAAGTCTCAAACCCATCTTAAAATTCTTAAAATTTCAAAGACACATACAATAGGAGTGAGATTGTAAACAATAATATAGTATAAATTGCAATCTAAAAATTTTTATAAAATAGTTGATTTTTACAGAAGCGCAAGGAAAGCAATACACGGATGCAGAACTGGTGAATGGAATCAATTACAGGCAAAACAATGTATTACTGTATAAATATTGTAAGGCATTTCTTTGCAATGCCTAAATCAAGGTATGGCAATTAAGGAAATATCTATCTATCTATCTATCTATCTATCTATCTATCTATCTATCTAT
>CAIGQV010019951.1:1189527-1217427 GCA_903798115.1 Danio jaintianensis | reverse complement strand
AACCACAAGTAGATCCAGTTTTCTGATGTATCTTGAAGCACACACTGCATAGACACTTTCTCACCAGGAAACGCTTCTCTCCGTTCAGATTGAATGTGTGGTAGAGGCAGCTCTAATGGGAACGAGGGAAACATAAACCAAACAGTAAGACCAGCTGGATTTTATCTGAGGCATGTACAAATGGGAATAGTTGCACTAAACAGTTAAATATATCTATATTGTTTTGGTCTTCAACAAGTCTTTTGATTATAATAGTATTAGTCGTATGAGAAAAATTTGAGATTTGGTACACAATCCATTCTTGACAAATCACAGAAATCTCTTTTAAACACACAATTATGGTATATTGCTGTATATATTTTCAACTGGTCTATTAACACACAATAAGCATTATCTGATGTATTTTTGGACATAATTACAACACATCTTCATCTAAAACTGATCTAATTTGAATAAGGCTTTATGTATATTTACACATTTTGACAGACACTTCAAAATCAGCTTTCGCATTTTATGCATTTCCTAGGAACTTGACTGAGATTCTGTAGCCTCAGTGAACAGATAGTGGATAGAATACTCTACAATATAAATTAGCATACTGGGGTAAATTATGAACTCACGTTGAACTTGCATTTGTAGCGTCTCACTCTCCACTGATAAGTTTCCTCTCTTTGCTTTGCAGAGATATCCACCAGTGTCAGAAAGAGAAGCTGAGTTGATATTGAAGGTTGACTTTGCATCTTTAATCTCGGTTTCTATTGATTCTTTAATTCTATACCATTTGTACTCCCAACCAACACCAATCCTTCCACAACTGAGCTGGATTATTTCTCCAGTGTAGAATGGCTTAAACCACTGACGTTTTTTAATTTGTGGTTTTGGCATCACACCTAGGAATCACAGTGGCAGATTTAACTAATAAACAAAAATTTTAATTACCAGTTTCTAAACTTTTATTATTTCTTTCAAACACAGATAATCATATTTGCAGAAGAATCTTTACTTGCCATAAATACGAAGTTGCACATTTTTGCTTTGAGATGTAGTCACTTCCATTCTTGTCAGGTGTTTTTCTTTGCAGGTGTAGACTCCTGAATGACTCACTTTTGCTGAGCTGATTAAAAGTGTGTTTCTCGATAAGAAAATGTTTTCATCCTTAGGAAGCTGCACTCCATTTCTGAACCATTCATAGGTCCATCTATTTGAATCTCGGTCAACTGAACACTTCAGAGTCACTTTTTCAGTTTGGTAAAATGATTTCCATTTTGACTCTATTGACAGTTTTGGTTGAAGTGTTTCTGCAGATAAACAATGTAACAGCTGAAATTGGGGACTGTCTCAGGAAAAACGGGTTACTGAATTAAGGGCTAAACTGAGACTATTCAAACCTCTGATTGAGCTATAGCCCACCTAGCCCCAGTGTAGTGCCATCGCTACTAGGACACAGTTAGAGTTTGTGCTTTTGCATTATTTTTGTCCGTGATTTCAGGACACAGACAATGCTGCTGAAAATATGAAGGGTTGTAAGAAGATTTGATAGACCAGGGGGATATTACAGAAAGGTCCTAGCTTTAAAATCTTACTGTATTGGTTTGGTAACCATGGCAATTTCAGTTAGGACCACATTTAGAACAATAGCTATTATGGCCCGTTGTTACTGAATGGTATGGTTCAGTACACTATGGTAGGCATGTATGTCTGTTTCTACTCTCTAATAAGCAAACATCAGCACTTCGGAACGATGCCTAAAGAGTGGATCTAGACTTGCAGCTGAATGCTAATGGTTTACAAAGAATCGTCACCAGCGCATACAATAAGGCAGGCAAGCGGTAACACAGGAAGCATGAAAAAACAAATGAGCAAAAGATTCTTTCAGCATCCTAAAATAAAAATAATAAGACACAATTTTTAATTATTATCAAGACCTTTTGGACTCTAACATGAACTTGGAATGACAGAATTACTTTTTCAAGGGGTTACAGGTGCTGGTGAAGAGTACATTACATTACATTTTTAATGCTTGAAAATGAAGAATGAAGATGTTAAATAGTAAAAAGACCCTGAAGATGTTACATTTCCATGACAAAACACGTAAGAGATTACAGACATGATGTTACAGTTAGCACAGGAACTGCAAGCAGCATTACATATACCAACAAAGCATCACAGAGAGTTGTAGTGCAAGAGAGTAATGCATTATGTTTTTTGCCAAAGGTGATTTTCAAAGGGATTATAGCTTCTATCATAAAAATGTCACAACCTGGTTTGTCTGAAAGCTCGCTGGTTATGTTCATCTACTTTGTTTAGGCTAACTCCTTAGCAGCTAATGCACTGTTGGTGGCTTATTAACAGACCTGAGAGTGTATTGTCAAACTTGACACAATTAAAAATATCTTAACTAGAGATAAGATAGAATTTTGTAAGGTTGGATATGAATCCCAAATCAAGTTAACATTTGTCATCTGTAACACGAATTTGTGAAAAATATCAATTTTACATATATCTTAAGTTAAAGCTCTGCTCTCACTGTGCGATTTCAGCCATGTCCATGTCATGTCATCTGAGAGACATTTGGAAAATTCTGAAAGACTCCTATAATCCTAGGCTAAAATATGTAGTCTTTGATGGTTGGTTTGATAAAGAGACAAGTGGGTGGAGACAATAAATAAGGCAACTAACAAGGATAACTCTGGAAACAGGTGCTATATGAAAACAAAACTGAACACAAAAAGAATGCAGGCACTGTTACACATACAATTATGCTTTTAAGATAGAAAAATGGGCTTGGAATTGTGAACTGGAAGATCTAGGAAATTAATAATCCTGAATACACAATTTGATTAAAATACATTGGTCAGTAAGAAAACAACAGTGCACATAATAAAATAAAAACCACCTGTAGTACAAAAATAAGTCTTACTGTCAGTGTTGTCTTGAGATGTTCCCTTCACACAGACCGCTGCTATAATTTAAAACAACAATTTAGGGATTGTGCTGATGGCAGATTCACAATTACACAGTGTTTAATTATTTGCATTGGTTTTTATTGAATTCATAATATTTATTATGTCAAATATGGTATCCTACCTGTCAAGAGGATAATTATAAACTCTTCCATTTGTGGCTGCAGTCAAAGCTCAACGTTCACTGAACTAAGATGTTGCATGATTTCTCTGAAAAGCATCCTGTTGTAACCACTTTCAGTCTATACCTGACAGGAAATCATGACATTGTGTCTACATCCATTTCAACTACAAAGCTGAACAGATGTTGGGTTTTAGTGATCATTTAAATTCCTAATTACCTTTTTCATTATGTATATATTTTTTAAATCAGTGAACATTGTGTTATCCATGCATTGAATGTTTGGTGTATGTATGCAGTTTATAAAAAAAAAAATGTGTTGAAATGGTAAACATATATGTTGAAAAAAGTGGTCATTTTACAGCCATGCATTTTTAACATTTTGGTATGCAAAACTAAAAAAAGCTCATATTATACTATTTTATTATTATGATTATGTTCTGTTATTGTTTTGGTTTCGGTTTGAAGCTTTGTGGATGTGTTTAAATGTACAGTTGTTTAAAAAAGTGTTACATTAACCTTCTTTTTCCTCCAACTTTCTCTTGCTAATAGCCCTT
The DNA here is from genome assembly GCA_903798115.1 of Danio jaintianensis. Taxonomy (NCBI): domain Eukaryota; kingdom Metazoa; phylum Chordata; class Actinopteri; order Cypriniformes; family Danionidae; genus Danio; species Danio jaintianensis. The sequence continues at coordinate 1,213,786 of CAIGQV010019951.1, read as the reverse complement.
TAGGATTAGGACATTAGGGCAAAACTCACCCAAAAATTCACAGCATCCATTTCTAGCTGTAGAAATATAAAACAATCCCTCTTAGGCATGTTAGGTTGCATTTAAATACTAAAGCTTTTCAATTTTTGCGTTGCTTCTCTATCAACCAGACTAAACCAAACAGATTTTGGACAGATTTATGAGCTGTTAAAGAACTGTAATATAGAGAATGACTTGATAACTAATCAAATACTGTACCCTCCAATGCAAATGCATTGACATGTTCACTTTTTTTTTCACCTGATGTCAGTGAAAAGTATGGTACAACAAGTATGACAACACACACACACACACACGCACACACACGCACACACACATTCTTATAACATGCAAATACAGAAATGCACAGCAAATAGCACAGTTCACAGCACAAATGGGTCGATGGACCCTAAAAAGTGATGAACCCGGCTGCTTCCTGTTTAAAATTAGCAGCGGTGTCTGAGATGGGGACCTTAAAGACCATGGTGGAATCAGAGTGGCAAAGGACAAAAGTGGAGCCAGAGGACAGGACTCCAGTAGGGACAAGGGATCCTCCAGCTATAATGCAGATGGGCGCTGACAGACCAGTGGCAAAACCACTGCAAAGACGGAGGACTGGGGGTTAACAGAGGCCAGATGGCAGTGGAGAAAGAGGCAGGAGTGGGTGAGAGAGTGGACATTTCCTAGGGTAGAGTTTAGATATAAAAGTTTTAGCCAGTTCTGGAGATGGTGGAACGAGAAAGGATGACACAATGCACAAGTCTATAAGTTTTACTGAAGTCACTGAAGGGGGAATCTCACCTGTGCAGGAAATAAAGGAACGATAGAAGACATTATATCTCGCTTAAAGGATAGTTCACCCATAAATGAACATTTTCCTCACACACACCTCCTCCGCCTTATGCCTCATTCATACTAGCAGCAACTTTGTAGCCCACTGCTGATGGAGAGTCAGAGGGTGCTCTGGGTGGTGACTGAAGTCGCTAGTGGGCGTTCCCACCTTGAGGTTGCTTGGGTAACGTTTATAGTGATATTCATAGAGAGTGAATGAGTTTACATATCACTGAAAGTAAACACTGTTCAGAGAAAACACTAAATATAAGTGGAATCAGTACATAAAATGCTTACTTACAAAGATGATCAAGAAAAAAGTGTTCTCTGTAATTGCAGCTATTTATCTCCTGCAAACGCGGGTCTGTGTAGGTCTACAGCACAGAGAATACAACTGGCCTCTGCAGGAGTGAGAGAAAATCATGTGAGCTCTACTGATGCTCGTATTGGCTACTGAAACAGAAAGTCATTTGCATAAAGTTGAAGGATACACGTCACTCGAGACGCCCACATCCGGTCACCAACGGTTGCTTTCGCTCGCATAGATGGAGGTTGCCAGAAGTTGCCAGCCCTCTGTTGAAATGAATGATCGCTTGTCACTTTGCCTCTGTGAGTAATGTGAATGTGGCTTTAAACTTCCCCGGATCTTCAGCCGACTCAGTCATTTTGCAGTGGGCGGAGCTCCCCTCTGTGCAGTCACTGACTTCGTCATTCTCCCTCAGAGTGGGCATTGTTGCTGGCTCACACACCTGGACTGATGTCACTAACAGTACCGTCTCCTTGGGGATTCATTGCTCTGTCGCAAGGAGATGGTGGGCTGGGCGCTGGGTCTGGAGTCTGAGAACTTTGAACGCTGTTTTGAAGCTTCAGAGGTAACTATCATATCTGTGCAGAGACTTGTTGTTGCAATGAGCCTAAGCTGTTTTCCCAGGTTGACTTGCAGCTGCCAGTCCGGAGATTTGTGGACTCTCCCTCCTAGTCCACACTCCCTGCTGCTAGAGTCCCACCGCCCTGGTCACTCACTCTTCCTCCATGCCGCTCGAACCTCTTCTTGGAAGAGATGATGTCTTTCCTTGCCGCAGACCTGGCTATCCAAGTTCCTTGGAAAATAGCCTAATCCCACTCTGCCTGTTGCCACAGTGCTCACCAGAGCCTTTTGTCTCAAGCATGACTCTGCCACCTCCACTACATTCCTAGTGTTCCATTTCCTTCCTGTCCTGACCTCAATGCTGGCAGTGATGACAGTTCCTGATATGGAAAAACAGAACTTGTCAACCACTTTCCCCTGCTTTTGTTGGGCTTCAGCTCCTGCTCTCTCAGGAGATCCCTCACTGTGCAATTCACTTCCTCTATTGAGCACCCAAGCCCCCAACAATCTCTCTGTAGGACTTTCCGTAGTTGTTTGGGTTCTCTCTCATGAAAGACACAGGCTAAAGTGCTACCCATACTGACCAAGGTGCCATCTTTTTGTGCCATTAACCTTCTCCCCAGTAGTCGACCAAACTATTCTTATCACCTAGGTTGTCACCTAGTTTATTTCTAGGAGTCACTGGCTGCTCCAGACATTAACTTAGGCAAGAAACATCTCATGGATGCACTGGGACACATCCTCAGTGATATATCCTGGGATCATAGGGATCATCACATCATACACCCTCACCCAGACGATCCAGCCGGGGTTGATCAAGTCCCAACTTGCATCCCAGTTGCAGTCCATGGATCAGCCTTCTCAATCCAAAGCTACCTTCTGGCCTTATCTGTGTCTTCGCTCGCGGATCAAATGGCCCTTTTCTGTACCACCCCTGTAACGCCCAAATGACTGAGGACTTTGCAAAGTGAACATCCTGCAAAGCCTCTACAGCCAACTTCTATGGGCTCATAGAAAATTTTCTAGCCTCTCTCCCTTCACTCCTCCACCAGTGTTTTGTGTGTATTTGCAGGTTCAATACAGTGCACAGGAAGCACAACTCCCTATTGATGAGGTGGTATTGCAAGATTTGTAGATTTGCTTAGCCCAATCAGCATGCCCTAATCACACACTATAGATTGAAACACTGCCATTAGGCAAATCAGCGTCCAGTCCCATGCATCTATAAAGATTATGTATGCACTTTTAGGAGTGAACTGTCTCTGAAGAAGCATTTAACTCGTGACCATAGTCAGTGTGTTCAAGCCTTCTCAAAATTGAGAAAGCAACATCAAATGTTAACTGTGACCTTTGTAATGTTTCAGAGGTTTGCAGTGTTTTGCAGTATTTTGCACATCTTAAAACACACATTAAAAACAAAGAGCTAGTGAGGTGTCCTTTTCAAGACTGTAGTTTCCAGACCAGTAGGAATCATCGCCACAGCACAAGATTTTTGAACAGACTTGTGTAAAACGTGCATTCCTGATAATTCAAACCCTGAAAGTGCAGACACTGAAGTCAATTCACTCAGCCTGGATTGCTCAAGAGTAGATGTTCAAGACATACAGGATTTGATTAAACACAATGTAGCATCACTGTTACTTTGCATGCAAACCACTTTACATGAATTAAAGACCAGCACACAGGAAATTGTAAATGAGATTTGCAGTATTTACTCAATTCTGCAAGAGTTTACTCCAAGAATAATTGAAAGTGTGTTGGTTAAGCACAATTGTGTAATAACTAATGATGTGAGTGCAGCTGTAACTGAGATAGTTGAAAAAACAAATCCCCTAACTGTATAAAAGAACCACTTAATTACAAGGACAACTTCAAAGTAATTGAGCCAGTTGAATTTTTTAGAATCATCCTTTCAAAAAAAGTTAGTCTATTTTGCAAATTTTGACAGAGTTGTTAAACCGTGATGACATCTTGGATAAAATCCTGAAGAAAACTGCTGACCATTCCATCCAGATTAAAACATACAGAGATGGACTGTATTGTAAAGGGAATCCTTTGCTGTCCTCAGAGAGTTTAAACATTGCACTTGGGATATAGATGATTATGAGGTATGTAACCCACTGGCAACATCAGGACAGAAGCATAAGGTCTTGCAGTGTATTGGGTAATGTCAAACTTGCCAGCACAATACAAGTCTTTGGTACAGTCAATTTATCTGGCTTGTGTAATAGCAATGACGTAAACAATAATGGCTATCATATCATACTGATTAGGGACATTCAAGTTCTTATATGTTCAAAAACTGGGAACAAGTGTCAAGTGTTGTATGTGTCAGCAGACAACTTTGGGGCCCACTTGCTAACTGGCTTCCAAGAAAGTTTCAATGTTGACAAATTCTGCAGATTTTGCCTAGCTAGTCGCAAGGATATTGACTTGCATAAAGTCAGAGAGGGGGTGTTTCCACTCAGAACGATTGAAACTTACAACCAGATCCTTGATAAATTGAAGACAAATTCACTGATTTCCCTGGATGGAGTAAAGGCAGATTGTATACTTAAGAAACTAAATTATTTCCATACAGTTCAAGAGTTTCCTCCAGATTTTATGCATGACCTTTTTGAACGCATTGTACCTACAGAGTTAAGTCTTTTTATAAAGTTCCTGATTTCCAAAAGTTACTTCACATTAGATGACCCTAATGTTGAACCTAATAAAAGACTTTTCCTTTAAAGTTTACTGATAGAACTAACAAACCTCAACAATTTTCAAAGACATTTGTGTCAAAACATTAAATTGGTGGAAACTGCCATGAAAACTGGACTCTGTTAAGGCTACTGCCACTGATAATTGGTCACAGAGTACCAGAAGGAGACAAAATGGCAAATCTTACTACATCTGAAAGATATTGTTGAGCTCTTTGCTACTCAACAATTTTATGATAAGATATTGTGCTATTTGGAGTGCGAAATCTCAGACTACAGGTTCTTGATGAAGGAATGTTTCCCAGATTTACACATTCTCCCCAAGCATCACTTCTTGGAACACTATGCTGAAATGATTTGTTGATTTGAGCCTCTGACGTTTTTTTGGACTATTGACTATGAGACAAAACATAACTTCTTTAAGAGAGTTGTACATGATAGTAAAAACTTCAAGGATGTCTTGCTTACTCAGGCCAAAAGTCGTCAGCTTGCTTTGGCCTACTACCTTGATTTGCCAAGTGTTTTCAAATATGATCTAGAAGTAGGACACGTTGCAGTCATTTCACCTCACACACTTGAACATGCAGTGAAGCAGGCCATTGAGCATATATATGGAAACATAAATACTGTATTACTTTCATGCATGCATCTATGGTACCAAGTACTAAGAGGGAATGTTTTTGTCTGTAGGGCACACCAGTGTACTGCCTGACTTTGGCAAAATTGTTAAAATGACAATTGTGAACAACAAGGCATCATTTATCGTCAAACCCTTTAAAGCTTGGTACATAGAACATTTGCGAAGTTATGAGCTGATGAGTAATTACACTTCTGAACTGCAGGTTGTGGAACCCCAAGAGCTTCACAGATACCATCCACTTTATCCATATGTGAGAGCTGGCAAGTTATACATCACATCAAAAACCTTCTTGCTTCACTAAGGTACATTTATTGAAATGCACATGGAGGTGTACAATAAAAAGTGGAGGGATAATAAAAGGTGGTTTTCTATATGTTTACAATAAAGGATCTAATCATCAGTCAATGTAACTACATCTTTTTTTCTCTCTCTCCCAAATTGTAGAGGTATTGTGGAATTTCCTATTCCTGTAACAAAATACTCTTTTGCGTTATCGTCTTCCCACAAACATTTTAAAAATTTGAATCGATCCTGTTCCAGAGTCTGTTGATGACCTCAAGATTATTAACTTAAAGCAGGCTCCAGCTGAACAAAACATTCATTCATTCATTCATTCATTCATTTTATTTTCGGCTTAGTGCTTTTATTAATCAGGGGTCGCCACAGCGGAAATTTTGAAAAGGTGACAGCGCTACCCACTGCGCCATCGCACCACCCGCTGAACAAAACATTTGACATCCAATATGAAAGTGAAGTCCTGATGTATGGTCAGACTCCAGACGCTGCAATTTTAAGTGAATCACCATCTCCATCAGCTTCTTCACTCAGCATCCGTTCAGAGCCATCTTCTGCTTATTTGCAGCCATGGCCGACCACCTTTGCCATCCCTGTTTTCATATATGATGCAAAGTTGAGGCTAAGACAAGGTAATGAAGCATTTCGAATCGATGGTACACTTCTGTCAGTTCCCAGAGAGATGAAAAGTGAAATTCTTGAGAAACCTGCAGAAACTAATTAATTATACAAAGCCAATAAAGGGAATGAATAGATTTAAAGTGTAGCAGCTGCCTTAACTGAAAAACACCCCTATCTCAAAGAACCAATCTCCACTTCTGGATGGTATGGGTGGAAAATTAGTCTGATATTTAAGATGGGCAACTACAGACTAAAGATGTGAGAGATGCAGGTTATCAGGAACTAAAAATGTAAATTCTGAAAAGATAAATCCTGGGAAGACAAGAGGAAATCGAAACAACGTTAAAAAACCTAGACGGTGTGTGTTCTTCCAGATATACCTCAGGGCAAAGATCAGAAAAGTCTGACAGAGGAAAGGGAGCAAATCTGTAGAGATGAGGAAGAGTACTCCAGGCATCACCTTTGTTGATGAGGCTATGAGCAGCACATATTCTTTGAGAGGACAAGAAGTCCTTGAGTAGTACAGTTATTCAGGACAAAGCGTTATGAGGACATTCCAGATACTTCAATACTGGAGAGTTTTTATAAGCACGGAAGCAAATTTTTTTCACTCTTCCCAAATTGACAATACTGTGATCATTTATTTTCATGCTTGTATAAACCTCTATGACAGAGGTGTCAAACTCAGTCCTTCAGGCTTGTTTTAAACCTCCAGGTAAGTGTATGGAAGCAGGGTTGAAACTAAACTGTGCAGTGCTGCGACCCTCCAGGAACTGAGTTTGACACCCCTGCTCTATGACATTTGTTTTTTTCTATGGATCACAAACTGACATGCAATGTATGTAGAGATAGTTTAATACAATGTTTTCATTAAGTGTGTCTAAAAACTAACCTATACAATTTGTATGTCATATGAAGTCTTCTTTTTAAAATCATACAAAAAAAAAATTCCAGGCTTTTTTTTTTTTTTTTTTTACAATAATGTTTGATTGTATTAGCTTTTACATAAATATCAAACCTCATTGGTTCTCATTGGATCAAGTGTTTTGATCAAATGTCATGTCACAAGAACTGAGGATTGATGTTGTTGATCAGTTCATTACACATTTATCTTCCAAAAACTTGGTAAAAAGGAACAATATGACTCATCCACTACTTTTACTGCTGCTTATTGTTAACTTGTTCTTGTTCAATACATTATTGGCCATTAGGTGGCTTGTGTGTGCTAGATTCACTATTAAATATAAAAGGTAACAAACAACTGTTCTAGCACCACTTAATTTACTGAAATTTATTTAACAAAAAAAATTATATATTATACAAGCAAAAATTTGCTATTTTTTTATTTATATTTTTTATCCATCTTATATTTTATAGAAAACAAACCAAAGGATCTTGGTTATTGTGGACAGGTGGCCCACCAAAAATCACCCAGGTGGCCCAGTAGCAAGAGTTCAGTCTGTGGCCCCTTCCCAGTTTCGTTCCAGCTCAGGACAGGTCAAGATCTTCTTCAGGTCCAGTAAGCAGATGCAGACCCTGACTAAGATGGGATAACAGCACAGCCAAACGTTCCCATCTCTGTTATATTTTTTTACCGTTGAGAGACACGACTACAGTCTTTTTCCGCCTCAAATTTAAACCACCAGACTCCGCTCCAAGCCTCGTAAGGGAAGGGACAAATAGAAGGGTTGAAGTGATTATTTTTTGGTTCACTTGGTTAGGTCTTACAAAACCCGAGATTTTTACATCATTCCACTCTCTCCTTCCTTTACTACTTTCTACAACCTGTATGAATGTGTGTGCTTGTGTTAGGCGTTAGCTTCTGTTAGAATAGTCAAAGTTTTGTTTTGTATTTAAAGAAAAGTGCCTGGGCATATTTATGAATCTGCTGCCTTAAACTTAGATATACTTATCCTGCTTAAATAAGAGGTTTTTACTACATTTTGGATAGCAATATTCATATATATTCTGTAAAACTCAGACAGCTACGTCAGGCCAAGGAGGTTGCTTACAGGAATGGGGAGAGGGCCTTGTATAAGCAGGCCAAATACACACTGAAAAAGGAGATCAGAGTGGCAAAAAGGAACTATTCTGAGAAACTAAGGAGTCAGTTCTCGTCCAGTGACTCAGAATCCATGTGGAAAAGTTTGAAAAATATCACAAACTATAAGACACCATCCCCCAGCACTGTAGACAACGAACGACTTGCAAATGACCTGAATGAGTTTTACTGCAGGTTTGAGAAAACACCCCACACCCACTCTGAACTGCTCTTCACACCACCAATAACACCTCCACCACCCCTGTCTCCCCCACACCTGCACTTTAGTTCAGTGAAGATGATGTGCGCCAGGTTTTCCGAAAACAGAAGCGGAAAAAAGCTCCAGGCCCAGATTTTGTAACACCAGCCTGTCTAAAATCCTGTGCTGACCAACTGACCCCCAACCCTGATCTTCAACAGATCACTGGAGCTGTGTGAAGTGCCCTCCTGCTTCAAATGCTCCACCATCATCCCCATCCCAAAGAAACCCAAACTTACAGGACTAAATAAATGACTACAGACCGGTGGCGCTAACATCTGTGGTCATGAAGTCTTTTGAAAAATTGGTGATGGCCCACCTGAAGGACATCACTGAACCTTCACTGGACTCTCATCAGTTTGCCTACAGAGCAAACAGGTCTGTGTATGATGCAGTCAATATGGGACTGCATTATGTTCTGCAACACCTAGACAGACCAGGGACCTATGTGAGGATCTTGTTTGTTGACTTCAGCTCGGCTTTTAACACTATCATCCCAAAACTTCTCCTGCCCAAATTAACTCAGCTCTGCATGCCCAACTCTGTCTGTCAGTGGATCAACAGCTTCCTAACGGACAGGCGCACCCCAGGGGTGTGTCCTCTCCCCTCTGCTCTTCTCCCTGTACACGAATGACTGCACTTCAAAGGACCCGTCTGTCAAGCTCCTGAAGTTTGCAGACGACACCACATTTATCTGTGACAGGAGCTGGCTGTCTGGTGCAGTCACAACAACCTGGAGCTGAACACACTCAAAACAGTGGAGATGATAGTGGACTTCAGGAGAAACCCCCCTGCTCTCCCCCCACTGAGCATCATGGACAGCATTGTGGCAGCAGTGGAGTCATTCAGGTTCCTGGGCACCACCATCTCTCAGGATTTGAAGTGGGACACTCACATTGACTCCATTGTCAAAAAAGCTCAACAGAGGTTGTACTTTCTTCATCAGCTGAGGAAGTTCAACCTTCCAAAGGAGCTGCTGAAACAGTTCTACACTTCCATCACTGAATCTGTCCTCTGCACTTCAATAACTGTCTGGTTTAGCTCAGCTACCAAATCCGACCTCCGAAGACTACGTTGAATAGTTTGGACTGCTGAGCGAATCACTGGTACAATCCTCCCTACTCTCCAAGAACTGTACTTATCCAGAGCAAGCAGAAGGGCTGCCAAAATCACTCTGGACCCCTCACACCCAGCACACTGCCTCTTTGAACTTTTACCTTCTGGTCAACGCTACAGAGCACTGTGCACCAGAACAGCCCGACACAGAAACAGTTTCTCCCCTCAGGCAATCCATTTCATAAACACTTGACGATAGTAATTATGAAACAAACATCACTACTTGCTATACACTTTTTATACACATAAACACTTTTACATGCCAATTTGCACATAACAGCTGCCACATAACGTTGTATATAGTAATATACCTCTACATACACTTGTCAATTTGTATATTTGCATCCACTATTTACTTTTTATTTTTTAAATATATTTATTATCTGTTTTTGTCCTGTCTCTGTAATTCTGTTGCACTGTAGAAGCTATGTCACGAAAAAAAATTCCTCGTATGTGTGAACATACCTGGCAATAAAGCTCTTTCTGATTCTGATTCAGAGTCAACTGTTATCGTCTGTTCAAACAATGATTTGTTTATTCAGTTCTAAGAAGTCGATTCTTTTGAAGTCCCCTTTTAAATTAATATTTAATTTTCTATTGAGCTCATTTAAATCATTGATGCCCTTACAAGAATGTTTAAGCTTGTGTTGCAAAATGAGCAGAGCACATTGACTGTGTAGTTGGTAGCATTTAGCAAATATGCTCCTTGAGATATTGATCTCCCTGCTCCAGCAGGAGGAGAAGGAAATCAGGACTGTTCTATGGAACATAACAGGAGAAAAAAAAACATTGGGGAACTTCCAACAGACAAAGAAGTTACTGTTTGGGTCAGGTCTTCTGTCAAGCTTCCTATAGCAAAGAGCAAAGTGGAGATGTGGTGTAAATGAAACAGTCCTTTAACAGAATAAACACAAATGATACTCAACAACAGGAACTAATAATGACAAGCTAAATGAAATGGCAAACTCAAATTGAATAGAAAGGGGTAATTATACACAGGACAATAACAAGGAGACAAGACACACCTGGAACTACTAATTAACAGCGGGAGGAAACTGGGGCTGTATCCGAAATTGCCAATATACCCTCAAATAGGGCACTATTTGAGGAAGCAGTCATTTCTAGTGGTGTCTGAAACAATAGTGACTATTCTAAAGTGCACTCAATCAATCACACAACATTCAACAGCTAGAGAATATCCATAGTTTGTGTGCCAAATTAATTTTTGCATTTGACCACAAGATGGGATCTACAGCAGAACCCAATCAGAATAAAATATAATTTAATTAAAGAAACATTTGTATACATGCCAGCAATCAAAATACTTTGTTTTATTACTAATAGACTAACTTGCAAAGGGTTAAATAACTATAAATTATTTAATAAATTATTATAAGTCTGAATAAATTTAAAATCTGAGGAATTTGTAAACCAGCAAAGCACAAAAAAAGCACACATTGCGGTGCACTCAGTGCTCCAATTCACTAACTTGTTTACATTCACTCCTTCAAGTGGACTATGTTAGTTGACTAATGTAGGTAGTGAATGAGGGTATATGGGTGATTTCAGAAACAGCGTGGGTCAGGGCACATGAGAAGAGGAACATAAAAACACATGACACACAGAGAAAGACAAAGACCTAACACTAAACTAAATTCCTCTGGCCCAGTCCAACAGCATTGTCAACAAAATATCAATGGAAATTTTGTAATGGATCACAGACAGAAGGTGTTTATGAGGATCTAATAAAATGACAATAAAGATAATGTTGTAAATGTAAATAAAGAAACACTGGCTCTGCATGCATCATATTTTAATATGGCCACTTAATATACATGCGTTGTGTCCCAGAGACCCAAGACTTAAAAAATAAAAACAATGTCTCCTGATTGGGTGAGCCACAGATCAGTAATGTATGCTCTCGCCTTTAATTGGATGGAGAGAATTTATGAGGCCTGTCCAACCCTGTCCACTCTTGCTCATATTTCTTTCTCTCTCTTTGTGAAGTTAATTTATAAACTAATTTCGAGAGGATCACGTGCTTATGATTGCTTGCGCCTGGTCCCGCATTATCCAATTTACGATTCACCAATCAGACGATTCCTAAGCCACTATAAATACCCTAAGTTCCATATAACAGCTATCTTCATTTTGAAGAAGCTCTGTCTAACCTCACTCCAAAACAGCAAGTTTCTGACAAAGCTATTGTAGTAAAGTTCGTTGTTGTGGGAAGAAAAAGACAGGGTCGGCGATACAGGTAAGTAATCAATTTTATTTCTCTGTTATATCCACACCACACGTGTAGCAGTGTGTGTGTGTGTTCTCTCCTCTCTCCCGGCTGCTCCCTCTCTTCTCCTTAAGAAGGGTGTCTCTCCGGTCCAATCACTAAAATAAACAGGTGTTATTTATTATTTCTGATTGGCCCGCTGACTAGCCGCCGGGCTCTGAGCATGCTCTCCCCCCTCATTGGGTGTTCGATCATGCTTACCCCTCCACAGCTATCCACTACCATGGACAACAACACCAGCATCAACAACAGCAATAACAACAGCAACAATTCCAGCCACCCAGCCAACAACCTCCAAGAAGACCACGCTCTCTCCGGATCGTCCGCAATGGCCCAACACCACCTAGCCCCGCACGGTTCTCAAACTGAGCCCGAGGACCAAGCAAGAGGCCAACGCGTGACACGCTCTTTAACCACCAGGCTTTCGCCTACATGGATCACCCTCATCTTCCACCTCAAGACATCAGAACATTTCACCCACTTCTTCATACGTCTCAGCCTCCTCCTCTGTCCGAATCACAGTCACAGAACTCCGCAAACTCCTCTCCGATCTCGGCATCCAAGCTCCACATCATCTCAATAAACTGGAACTTCTCAAACTTTACTCAAACGCCACCTCAGATTCGCACCCCTCTCTTAGTCCACCAGCAAGACAACCTACCCAGAAAACCAGCTCCCGCTAAACACCGTATCCACACCCGTCCCAACCCGGTAAAAAGAAAAACAAACAGAAGCACGCATCCAGCCGCACAACCCCAAGACCATGCCCCCTGGACACCTGGTTTCCACAAGCCACACCACCCACCATTCTACATCAGGAATCCAACCAGTAACAATAACACTTTTTCTTCTACTTTTTCTTGGCCTCCAGCACCCTTTTTAAGCTCTTTAGCTAGCCCCCATATCCCCTCTACCTCAGTTTCCCATTTCCACCCTATTTCCTTTCCTTTCCGCCCGCCCCTCCCTAAACCCAACCTTTTTCCCTCCCACCTCAACCCTCTGCTTCTTGCTCCATGCCTCTAAACCAACCCTCTTCTACTCAAGTTCCGCCCTCCTTTCTCCCTCCTCCACTCCCCTCCGCACATACAAGCACAGACCCCATTCATCATTCTACCCTTCCTACGCAAGTTTCTACAGCACGCCCCCCATTCACCCTAACCACAGCCACGCCTCTTTCCAAGCCGTTTAACGCTCTAGCCATGGAACCTCCCCCTATCTCCACCTCCGCAAGAAACCAAATCCTCTCAGGTGCAGATATTGACTGCATCTCTCTCCTTTCACCCATCTCACCCCCTGCGGCAGAACGCCAGGTAGATTGCGGCGAGTTCTCTCTCACTTTACAAACAATCCACCAGCACTCAATCTCGCATCATGTCACTAGCCGAATTCACCATCGCCTTTTCACGTTTCACAGACATAATCTGTTCCGTTTTCCCCCATAGGAGGTGCTAGTTGAACGACTACATGGCTATCATCGCCGAGCTCGCGCTCTCCTATGGGGGAAATAATTTCTATACCTACCATAAGCTTTTTTCAGCCAAATGCGCAATCCGTGTGACTCAATGGAATCAACAACCTTATTGGGGGGCTCTGGACGTTGATCTCCATAACAGAGTCTATCTAGGTTGCCGTAATCTGTCCTGCACTGTCTGCCGCTCTAGCCTTCACTCCACTACCTCCTGCCCTTTCATCACTCCTACTCCTGACTCAGCTCAACCAACATCCAGATCCACCAGTTATGTCCCTCGCCCGCCTAATCCTAACCTTCCTTCTCTTCTCCCCTCTTCATCCTTCCGCTCTTCTCCCTCCAACCGAGACATCTGACAAAATTTCAACCTCGGCAGATGTCTCAGAAGCCCCTGTAAATATCTCCATATTTGCAACTACTGCGGCGGCTCCCACGCCAAAATCATTTGCTCCATATAGAGAGCTAATAATAAAAAGTCAAAAAACTATCTATCGACTATTGTGAATATTTCTCACCTTGCATTTGAACTACGCTTTCACCCTGATACTAACTTTTCTGATTTTCTCATTTCAAGTCTAACCCACGGATTCCACCCAGGCGTTTCAGCTCTCCCCTCCTCTAATCTTTTCTGTCCCAATCTACAATCCGCAACTACCGATCCCGAGACAGTCGATCATCTTATTAAAAAAGAGATCGAAAATAACTTCATGATCGGACCATTCTCCACCCCGCCATTCAGCGTTTCTCGCATTAGCCCAATAGGCATCGCTACTCGAAAATTTTCAGCCAAAAATGCCTCATAATCGACCTTTCTTCCCCACACAATTCTACATTTCCCAGTATAAATAGCACTATTCCAATCAACGAATATTTACTTCATTACCATAACATAGACCAAGCGATTTCCCTTATCAAAATAGCCGGCCACAACGCTTGGCTCGCAAAAATCGACATTGCATCTGCATTCAAAATCATGCCAATTCACCCCGACTATTGGCATCTTTTTTGCATCCATTGGCGCTCACAATTCTACTTCGCAGTCCGACTAACCTTCGGCTGCTAAAGCAGCCCCAAAATTTTCGTCATGCTCTCCGAAGCCGTATGCTGGATATTATCCAATAATTATGGAATTCCGTTCCTCATTCACCTACTAGATGATTTCCTCATTATCTCCCCTCCCTCGTCACCCCCTACCAAGCATCTAGCGACAACCCAAAAAGTTTTCGCCAATCTCGGAATTCCCCTCGCAGAGAAAAAAACCTCCGGACCCAGCACTTCTGATGAATTACTGGGTATTAATGTAGATTTAAAAAAAAAGAAAAAATTCCAAGCATCCCTCCCAAAAGAAAAAATCGACCGCATCATATCTTTATTTCAAATCTTTCTCAAAAGCCAGTCACGCACCAAACGCAGGCTTCTCTCCATTCTCGGACATCTTAATTTCGCCATGCAAATCATTCCCCAAGGTCGCCTGTTCGTTACGCACCTCCTTCAGCTCTCCACCACAGTTCCCGGTTTAGAGGACTCCATCCTTCTCTCTAAACCCAGTCGCGACGAAATCAGCTTATGGATATCCTTCCTTAAGCAATGGAACGGCTGTTCCTTCTTCTACAGCGCCCTGAAAGCATCGCCGGTAGATATCAAATTATTCACCGACGGCGCCCCCTCAGTTGGTTTTGGGGGATTTTACCAAGGGCACTGGTTCGCTTCACCATGGCCCCCCAAATGCTCGAAATTCCCCAAAACCAACAATCGTCTGCCCTTTTCAAATTATATCCCATCATCGCCCGTTGTACACTGCGACAACGAGGCCACAGTCCAATGCATTAATAAGGGGCGTTCCCACGCTCCAATGCTCATGCCCTTATTAAGGCGCTTAATTTGGATAGCAGCCAAAAAACAGTTCTGTATAACTGCTGAACATGTACTAGGTTGTAAAAATCAAATTGCTGACTCTCTGTCTCGTTTTTCTTTCCAGAGGTTTTGGTGATTGGTTCCAGAGGCAGATCCCCATCCAACACCAGTCCCTCACTATTTAGAAATGATATTGCCATAAACCACCCTCTCTACCACCTCCGTGAAATCTCCATATCCCTTATTTTACAAGCAATAGCCCCCAAAACCCAACAGTCATATCTTACCGCATGGAGCGCATTCAAACACTTTCACTTCATTTATAAAACACCTTTTCCAGATTTCTCCCTCCTTTCCATCACCTCATTTATCTCTCACTTACACGCAGCAAAAAACATACAAGCCAGCTCAATCAGAAGCAACCTTAGCGGGATCCAATTCTTTCATAAACTGATCCACGGGTCCTCCTCAGACTCCATCACTAATTCCCAAACTTCCCTCCTCATTAAAGGTATCCAAATATATACCCCTCCCCTCCCGACCCCAGACAACCCATTACCCTCCATATATTGTCCAAATGCATCCACACACTACGCAAAGGATACCTTTCCACCCACACAGCCCGCACCCTCGACGCCATGTTCACCCTACCTTTTTGGCTTTCTAAGATGTTCTGAACTAACAATAACATCTAATTTCAACCCCACCATCCACCCCAACACATCTGATCTGACTTTGCAGAATAAAGAAACTCTTTTATTCTTTATCAAGCAAAGCAAAACAGATCAAATACGGAAAGGGCGTTCCATTTATTTTTTGACATCCCCTCCCCCACACACCCTTTCCAGACCCTCCTAGCATTCATACACTTCAGAAAAGCCCAAGAGCCCAACCCCCTCGCCCCTCTCTTTACTGATGACGCTAACCGTCCAGTAACACGTTTCTGGTTCCAAAAAACATTTAAAAGAAGTCCTCCGCCTTTCAGGCTTCCCACCCGAACCATTCTCTAGCCATTCATTCAGAATAGGGGCAGCCACCACAACAGCTCACAATGGGCTCTCTCAACAACAGATTCAGACCCTCGGACGTTGGTCTTCTGACGCCTTCAAATCCTACATCCGCCTCAGCCATTACCACCTCAAGGAAGCCCAGCTAATTCTCTCCAGCCGACTTCCACCCTCCAGAGTTCAAGGGCATGAGCACGACTCTGCCATTTCCTCCTATTCCCCCTCTTTCTAGCCCGTTCGCTACCCTTCCTATTCTCTTCCTTCTAACCTTTCTACCGCGAGCTATACTCCGCTTCCCCACCACTCCCGCTCACCACAGCTCTGACTCCCGCAGGAGTCGTACAGAGCTTCGACTCCCGCAGGAGTCCCGCCAAGCCCATCCCCAGCCCACCCCTTAGCAGTCACACGCTAGCAAGAGCCCTCACTGTCCCCTCCCTTTTCCCGCCTCTTGCTAAGCCCCCCCCATAGCTCTTGCCCCGAGCTTTGACTCCCACCCCCACCCCCTTTCCTCTTTCTGGCGTCGAGATCCTCCACCCCTCTTTCTATCTCCCTTCCGGCATTCATTTGCCCCTTCTTTTACTTCTTTCCAGCGTTGAGTAATTCCGCTCTTCCATCCCCCTTTTTCAAACCCCTTTCCCGTTCTCTCATTCCTAAATAACCCCCTCCCCTTTCAGCGTTAAGTCTCTCAGCTTCTTTTCTTTTCAGCGCTCAGTTTCTCCGCTACACTATTTTCCTTCTAGCGTCGAGTTACTCCGCTACTCTTTTTCTTTCCACTTAGGCCCTCAATCCCCAGCTCTAACTCCCGCAGGGGTGACTAAAACGAGCTTCGACTCTCGCAGGAGTCTTCACTGCCCCCTCCCTTTCCTAGACTCCCGCGGGAGTAATGCCTTCAATGCTCCTTCTCTCCTTTTCTTCTTTCTGGCGTTGAGATCCTCCGTCCCTCTTTCTATCTCCCTTCTGGCACTTATCCGTCCCTTCTTTTACTTCCTTACAGCGCTGAGTACTTCCGTTACCCTCCATTTCCTAAATGTTTTCCATCTTTACCTTTTCTCCCTTCTTCTCCTCATACTTCATGTCATACTTCCCCAGTTTCCTCCCACCATCCAAAAACATGCAACTTAAGTTAGTTGACTAATCCAAATTGGCACCGCAGACATGCACCTAGCAAATAGTCATCTCTTAAGAGCAATCTCTATCCGTTCATTAGCTACTACAGCAGGGGAGTTCTCGAGATCTACCTGAGCTCAAACTCTCCTCTCGCCTTGCAAACTGGAGGGAGCCCTGGGCTCGAGGATCTTATGAGCTCAGGGCTCTCTC
Source organism: Danio jaintianensis (assembly GCA_903798115.1). Lineage (NCBI taxonomy): Eukaryota > Metazoa > Chordata > Actinopteri > Cypriniformes > Danionidae > Danio > Danio jaintianensis. Next base: position 1,196,463 of record CAIGQV010019951.1, on the reverse strand, counting down.
CCGGGACAGCACGCCAAACAAGCTTTATAATCAATCATCAGCTAAGTGTGAACTCTTGAACTTTCAAAAGATACTAGATAAAACAGGAAGAAACAAGAATACATTTAACATTTTTAATGTCAAATGCAGATGTTTGATACAAAATAAGACAAGCATAAGTAAATATATTTTTTAAACTAGTGTGCTTGAAAACTGCAGTATCATCAGTTTCTGAAATAAATACATATCTGACACGATGGACGTCCAGTGTTCTCTAGCCTCCGGCACCTAGACTGCAGCTCTGCACAAGAAGTTTGGCCAGAGGAGAAATGGCTAGTTTTTTTTTTCCTTCACTTTCGTCAACTGGTGAAGTTTGTTCCTCGCCACTGGCTTGCTTGGTTTGGGACTTGTGGAGTTGCGCATTAATGGATTTGCTCTTCAGTGTTTGAACTTTCAGCAGTGAAATTTAAACTAAACTTAACTGAACTCCGAAAACTAGACTGACACAGTTTTAGTTTACTTCAACTTCTACTTGAATTGAACCAGCAGTTATGCTATTTTAAATATTCAGGGGGGCTAATAATTTAGGAGGGCTAATAATTCTGACTTTAACTGTATATCCATAATAAATATACACAGTACACACAACTAAATTATGTTAAAACAAACATTTATTTTGGATGCAATTAATCATGATAATGTTTGCCCAGCACTAATGTATACTATCATACTAATGATATATATATATATATATATATATATATATATATATATATATATATATATATATATATATATAAATATAAAAACACACACACTCTTCTTTTATATAAGACATGCAGTATTCAAGACATGTAGCATAATTTTACAAAGTTGATTCTAGCTTAAAAACAAAAAATACGATTAAAAAAAATCTGGAACAATCTGCAAGATTTTGCTTTATGATGACTGAAATTGCATTTAATAAATTGTAGAGCTGCAGTATAGCTGTAAAAAAATAAATACATGGAAAACTAAGTCACAACAAACACATTAAAATCATAACCTTAAATGGAAAAAAGCAATACTTTAGAGAGAAAAAAATGAAATAAAATTGTGCATAGTTTACATTTACCTGTCAAATATACACTTTATATAAAACAAATATTTTTGTTTAGTATGCCAATAAATTACAATATCACAATTATTCTTGTTTTACAAACAGTTTTTGTTTTTCCTGGTGTTGCAAAATAATAAACAGATATATACAGTTTTGTTAACTCCTAATAGTTGCCATTTCACGTTCACATCACTCGTTTAAAAGCACTGCAAATCAAATGTTTTCAAGTCATAAACAAGGCTACAGGAGCATGCAAAAGGTACTAGATAAGATGTTATTTTATGAGTTAAGCATGTGTTTTTGAGCTGCCTCAGTGCAAATACAGACACTCCAGCATGGTGATGATTGCTGGCAGATGATTCACATTCCTGGAGAGGCAGAAACATAAAAGTAAGTTCTGGATAAAATAATATCTGAATTGCAAATATTCTGAGAAAATAATGCCATAATTATTGATGTTGTTTTAAGAAGGTATAACATAATGAATATTTAATAAAGCATTGACACAGAGTTTCAAAAATAATTCAAACAGTAAGCATGAAAAGAAAACCCTTTTTAACACCAAGCAGAATGATTTTTAAGAATTTACAGTGACAAGAACGGCAAAATTTAAAACAAATGTGTAATTGAACTTTACCTTTAAATGATGTCAAGCCATTTGTTTCTGCTGCTGGCGAGTCTGCTGGCTCATCTTTTTGAAGAAAACATGCCATGTCAGTGACTCATGAGTGGTTTGTGATTTATTGATTTCTGCATTTGTGTATAATTGCTCAGATTGAACTCTGATATTGTGCTCAGATTATTATTAGTTTATATTTGATGTACTCTCTTAAAAATAAAGTTTCTGCTTTCGATTTGATGATTTATTACTCCCATGGAATCCTTCATTTAAAAAATGTTCTTCAAGAACAAAGAAAATAATGATAATGTTTCATTGAAATGTGACCCTGGACCACAAAACCTTAAGGTGCATGGGTACATTTGTAGGGTACATTTTTACATACAAGATTGCATGAAGACAACATATAAATTTAACAACAACAAATTTACTACAGTATCTATCAATATATATATATATCAGAAATAATAATTAGAAATAATCATTGCTAGATAAGATAAAATAAGATATTTTGAAGAAAGTAGCCATTAACACCCATAGTATGGAAAACAAACACAATGGAGGTCAAAGGTTCCAGGTTTCGAGCTTTCTTCCAAATATCTTCTTGTGTGTTCAACAGAATAAAGAAACTCATAAGGGTTAGATTCAACTAAAGGTTGAGTAAATTATGACAGAATTTTCATTTCTGGGTGAACAATCCTTTAGTTTTTTAAAGACAACACAAATGAAACAAACAAACCAATAAAAACTATCATATTGAAAAACTTCAAGTGAATGCCAAAGTATACAGTTGTGTCTTAAGCATTGATATAAAAACGATTTCTTATTTAAGTGGGCAAGCTGTGCCATTAATTTGGAGCAGCCACAGAAAAGGCTCGGTCACCTATATTTTTCAACCTTGCCCTCGTAACATCTAGGACAGGTGTATTCAAAGTCAGTCATGAAGGGCTACTGTCCTGCAGAGTTTAGCTCCAACTTGCCTAAATGCACCTACCTGAAAGGTTCTAGTACAAGAGTCACCAACCCTGTTCTTGGAGAGGTACCTTCCTGCAGATTTCAGTTGCAACCCTGATCAAACACACCTGTCTGTAATTATCAAGCGCTGCTTCAGGTCCTAATTAATTGGTTCAGGTGTGTTTGATCAGGGTTGAAGCTGAATTCTGCAGGAAGGTAGCTCTCCAGGAACTGGGTTGGTGACCCCTGGTCTAGTATGATGCCACGGTCAAACTAGAGTTTAAGCATGCAAAATTCTGTCATATGGTGCTGCGAAAAGGGACAGGATTAAACAAGATGATTAGACATTAAAACAAAGTGAGTGATTGGTCCATATTTTAAATTTCTATACACTGAGGTGATGTTTTGATCTTCGATTGGTCTCACGCAGTCACGTGATGCGATTTCGCAGGTCAGAGTTCATCAAGCTTGAACTTTGCAATGTGAAACTTGTCGCACAAGCTTGCTTTTCCGGTCTGACGCATTCGTGTGCATATAAATGGGAGTCTATGGGGTGAAAAGTGCAGTGTGACCACGGCTTGACTACTAAGACCTTAATTAGCTGGCTCAGGTGTGTTTGATTGGAGTTGGAGATCAACTTTTCAGGACAGTGGCCCTCCAGGACAGAGCTTGGACACTCCTGATCTAGGAGCATCTGATTTGATGACCTCAGTGCTCTGACAGGTGGTTGAACGTGTAAAAGCTCAGTCAAATAAGGTGGTGCCAATCATGTAGAATCGTAAAACAATTCTAAAATGGATAGGGGGCCAGAGGAGCAAAGAAGTAATATTTAATATCCAATATATTTTTTACACAGCGGATGCCCTTCCAGCCACAACCCATCACTGGGAAACATTCATACACTCCCATTCACACACATACACTACGGACAATTTAGCTTACCCAATTCACCTATAGCACATGTCTTTGGACTTGTGGGACATTGTGATTTCGATTCACAAATGTTTTCTGTTTACTTACAGTTGTGAATTGCATTATGGGACTTTGCTCTCTGCTCTGCCGACTTATGATGTTAAAAATTCAACTCTACAGTTTAACAAAGTGACTTTTGTTGACATTTTAGTAGATTAAAACAATATAATGTATAATAAAGAATATATGGAGAAATAAAATATCAGAAAATGTACCGGCAGTTTATTACAAGGTTTTTGTATCATAATATATAACACCAACCCAGACAATAGATCACTAACTATTAAAAATGTTCATAAAAGTCACTTTTTCAAACTTTTCAAGGATAAAAGTTGTTGGAAGAAAGATCAAGGTCCCATAATACAATTCAAAAGCATAAATAAACAAAAATAACAAGTAAACAAAATAAAAACATGAATCACAACATACGGAAAACTGCTAATTTATGGATATTTTTATAGTGTAGTGCAGTACGATGAAATATTTGGTTTCTTCTTTAAAACGATATGACAGATGTTTGTACGGTCTCTTACCTTTAATCGCATCGTCCTCTTGAGTGACTGAAGCACCATTAGTGAGCAGTTCTTCTATTTCTTTACATTCTGAATATCAACAAGGACAGGGTGGTGATTATTTTTATTTTGAAAATCACAGAATCATCATTCATTCATTCATTTTCTTTTCGGCTTAGTCCCTTTATTAATCTGGGGTCGCCACAGCGGAATGAACCGCCAACTTATCCAGCATATGTTTTATGCAGGGGATGCCCTTCCAGCTGCAACCCATCACTGGGAAACATCCATACACACTCATTCACACACATACACCACGGACAATTTAGCCTACCCAACCTATACCACATGTCTTTGGACTTGTGGGGGGAACCGGAGCACCCGGAGGAAACCCACACCAACACGGGGAGGACATGCAAACTCCACACAGAAACGCCAACTGACCCAGCCGAGGCTCGAACCAGTGACCTTCTTGCTGTGAGGCGAACGTGCTACCCACTGCACCACCGTGATAATTGATAATCAAATTCATGCAACATGCCAGATGTCTTTTACAGTCACCAATAGTTACTTACATATTTTTATTACAAAGTATTGGTGTACCTTTTATGGTAATGTCAGTCAAACACAGTGATAGGAACATACCATCAGTCTCTATTGGTGTGTTGTCCATGTACTCCTTCAAGGGTGTAGCTGTTTCTGCAGAGAAATCAAACACCCACATGAATGTAAATGTTGAGACGTTTTACACACACAAACAAAATGTGAGCAGTTGTGTGCACACTCTTAAAATAGCTCACCTACATTGAACATTCTAATGAGCAGGTATAGCAGGACAATAAGCAAAGAAATGTGAGCAAAATATTACTTTAATGTCATCAAGAATAAAAAGAAAGAAACCAGATATTTGCAAATGTCAAAATAATCATATTTTCTGTCAAGACACAATCTGTCTATACCTGTGACTTCTAAGTTTACGTTTACACACACTAGTAAGCAGAAGTCTGTTACTGTAGCTAAATACAGTAGTTAATGTATTAATTAATGACAGACATTTTATATAATTACATGTAATAAAAAATTATAGAATAAATTTTTTTTTGCTGTCTATCTGCAATAGAGATTGAAAAACACAGTTTGGTTGATGTGCCTCTGATAAATATCCAGTAAAGAAATATATTTAATAAAATAAATAAAAATTTAACAGAGCAAATCGTATCATTTACATTTTATGCAAGGGGAGAATATGCCAGCTCCACACAAAAATGCCACTTTTTGGCAATATTTATCTTAATTATACCTGGATTTTGTATAATTTTGTATCTCTAAATGCATGTAAACGCAGGAAATGGGACTTATTTACTCAAATAATTTTCCCCAGTTCTCAAACCAAAGTTACATTACACCCTTGCCACACTTACAGACAGACAGACAGAGAGAGAGAGAGAGAGAGAGAGAGAGAGAGAGAGAGAGAGAGAGACTTACGGTTATTTGAGTCTGTCATTTTGAAAAACAAGTCATTTTCTATGGGATCTTTTTTCTCTGCTGAATAGAAAAAAAGACAAAGAAAAGCAAAATGTTAAATGTTACACAATAAATATGTAAAATGTGGTCAGGTTAAATTATTATTATTTTTTTTTTTTTTAAGACGACACCAAAATCACCATCGATGACCTTTGACCCTTAACCACAATTCTATTTGATTTTACATGTGTACATTTGATTGTTTATTTTCAACGAATGGAATAGCATTTTTGTCCTTTTTAATTTGAATAAACCAGCAATTGAAAACTGTTAATTTATTCACCCTCAGGCCATACAAGATGCATGTGATTTTTTTTCAGCTATATTGATTTTCAGTAGATCATTAACAATCTTTTCAGCTGAAACCACAATCCTTAGTAATAAAATGAAGAGCTACTTTTGAGAGTAAAAGTCATAAACAGACAAAACAAAATGATCACCCTCCTGATGATACAGTAGTTGTATAACTGCCGGGCCAGTGTGAGCCAGGGAAAATAATGGGTCACCTAAAAACCTCTTAATTCCAAAATAAGTCTGTTTTTCCTCTTCAGGCCAGTTTTACACTGCACAGCATGTATTTTTGTTTGACGTAAATGTTAACAAATGAAGTGCATTGAGATGGGAGCAGGAGCAGTGCATGAGCTTCAAGCAGGAACGCTGATGTGGTGGTTTCGGCTCCGAGTCAACTTTTTGCTGGGCTGCTCAAAAGCGCACTTTCAATGTCAAAAATAAATATGATTTGATTTCACCTAAAAAGTTGTATAAATGCACAAAACAAGCACAAAATTCACAGAATATGCATGCCTAGGAACACATGATAACAAATTATAATCCAGAATATGTAGGCTGAAGAAGACGTGTTTTTAATTATAGTGCAAATATGGTTTAAAAAAAAAAGGCCAAAAATATGAAACATAAACTGCTTTGTGGCATACGGAGCCCCTAAGCACAAACTGGTGGAAAAAAAAAAGGCAGGTAAAAGAAAAATGATCTTTAAATCTTTTGCGTACCCTCACAAAAGCTGTTGTTCCAGTGTTTGAGAGTTCTGTGGGTTCAATATAGAGCAGCTCAGTTTGCATGTAATGCATTAAGAAAGTAATATTAAAAAGACCAAATTTGGTGAACATTTAATTAAAAATAGGTCTATTCTATGTACAGGCAAGCATGAACCCAAAGTATGAATGCAAGAGAAGCATAATAAAGTTTCGGATAAAATCAGTTTCTCCTATTATATTATATTATATTATATTATATTATATTATATTATATTATATTAT
>CAIGQV010019951.1:1166932-1189517 GCA_903798115.1 Danio jaintianensis | reverse complement strand
ATATTATATTATATTATATTATATTATATTATATTATATTATATTATCATTCAGGCGTCACGGTGGCGCAGTGGGTAGCACGTTCGCCTCACAGCAAGAAGGTCGCTGGTTCGAGCCTCGGCTGGGTCAGTTGGCGTTTCTGTGTGGAGTTTGCATGTTCTCCCCGTGTTCGCGTGGGTTTCCTCCGCGTGCTCCGGTTTCCCCCACAAGTCCAAAAACATGTGGTATAGGTGAATTGGGTAGGCTAAAATTGTCCGTAGTGTATGTGTGTGAATGAGTGTGTATGGATGTTTCCCAGTGATGGGTTGCAGCTGGAAGGGCATCCGCTGCGTAAAACATATGCTGGATAAGTTGGCGGTTCATTCCGCTGTGGCGACCCCAGAATAATAAAGGGACTAAGCCGAAAAGAAAATGAATGAATGAATGAATGAATATTATCATTCAAAATATTATATTATATTATATTATATTATAGAATGAACTGAAAGTTCATCAATTCAATCTCTCAAATCAAAATATAAATATAAAAAAAAAGAACAAAATTCCTTTCAGATGAATAATTAACAAATGAACAAATAATAATACAAAAATAGCCTATAGCTTCTTGCTTCATTTGTAGGACTGGTTCACAAAAATGAAAAAGTGGCTGAAAGTGCATCAGGCTTTTTCATTGTATTAACTTGAGTCTGGAGTACACTTCAACAAACCTATTCTTTTTTAGCATTATTTTGCAGAAATGATTGTGTGAAATGATTATTATGGACATCTGCAAAGACATCAGTGTGTACTTTACAAACCATAAACATTATGTTTTGCTAGTACTTGTGCATTTACTTGTCCAAAAGCTAAAATAAATGTTGTTTAATTGAAAACACTGATAAATTCTGATTTTAATGATCAGGATCAGGACAGGACATCGCGGGAAAGCAGATTTGAAATTAGAAGCTGACTATGTGAGACAGTAAAAAATATAAATTATATTTGTCAAATATAACACATAGGGGCGTCACGGTGTCGCAGTGGGTAGCACAATTGCCTCACAGCAAGAAGGTCACTGGTTCGAGCCTCGGCTGGGTCAGTTGGCATTTTTGTGTGGAGTTTGCATGTTCTCCCCGTGTTGGCGTGGGTTTCCTCCGGGTGCTCCAGTTTCCCCCACAAGTCCAAAGACATGCGCTATAGGTGAATTGGGTAAGCTAAATTGTCCGTAGTGTATGTGTGTGAATGAGTGTGTATGGGTGTTTCCCAGTGATGGGATGCAGCTGGAAGGGCATCCGCTGCGTAAAACATATGCTGGATAAGTTGGCGGTTCATTCCGCTGTGGCGACCCCGGATTAATAAAGGGACTAAGCCGAAAAGAAAATGAATGAATGAATGAAATACAACACATCAAGTAAACACATCATGCAGTATTGAAAATGTTCATGCAGTTTTGAAAAACAAAATACAAAAATACAAAACTAAATAGCCCTGTGTGAAAAGGTGTTTGAAAAAGCACACCAGCAAGTACCACTTCTGAATGCCTGAAGAAAAACAAAATGAAGACTTTAGAGTGGCCTAGGCAAACTCCTGACCTGAATCCAATTGAGATGGTGTGGCATAACCTTAAAAAGGTGGTTCATGCTTGAAAACCCTCCAATGTGGCTGAATTATAACAATTCTGGGTAACACTTTAGAATAATGGTCCATTAGTTAATGTTAGTTAATGTATTTATTAATATTAAGTGTGAATAATAGTGTCTTAATGCACCGTGAGTTAACATGAACTAACCTTATTTAACTTAAATAACATTAACTAATGTTAACTAAGGTGAATTAATTCTGTAATAAATGCATCACTAATAGTTTGTACATTACATATACATTATAATACATTAACCAACATTAATTAATGGACATTATTTTAAAGTGTAACCCAATTCTGTAAAGATGAGTGGGCCAAAAATCCTCCACAGGACCACAGCACTGTAACAGATTCATTGCAAGTTATTGAAAACGCTTGATTGTAGTTGTTGCTGCTAAGGGTGGCCCAACCAGTTAATAGGAGGCAAACGCTTTTGTTCACAAAAGGGGTAAGCAGTTTTGTATTTTGTTTCCCTTAATAATAAAAACCTTCTTTTCAAAACTGCATGGTGTTTTTACTTGTTGTTATCTTTGACTAAAATTTAAATTAATTTGATGATCTGAAACATAAAGAAATAAAAATAAAATAAAAAAAATCACTGAGGAGAAAACGCTTTTCATACCACTGTATGTGTGCAAAATGTCATAAATTAGCAGATGGATGCTGGATGTTGTGACCTATATAAAAATTTTTTGAAAGATTTTGTGAGCTGGTCTCCATATATGCTGTACAGCATTATACGATAGGAAGCTTCAAGACTATCATGAACATGTTCAGGACTGTTTGCTGAGCCTGCAGATTAAAGATTATTATGTTGTAAATATTGTTCAGTTTTAATAATTCCTTTATTTTGGTTTGCCAATAGTATAAGTGCCAGCAGCTGATAATTTGCATTTTATGAATCACCAGTGACTACAGTTTCAGCTATACATCTTATTTAATAATTTACTGAAGGTAAAAAGAAGCAAAGTGACCATCTTGATAGACCTGAGGCTGAGTAGTTTAACAGCAAATTTTCATTTTGGGGGGTGAATTATCCCTTTAATAAGCCTAAATTCAGAAGGAAATGTGTTATTTTCTTATTTGTACCTGGTTTACGCCAAAATTTTAGAGCAATGCATCCAATGATCAGGATTACAATACAGCAGACAAGACATCCAGAGATGGCCAGCAGTATTTTTCTTTTCAGTACTGTGTTAATGAGAGAAAGGCATACATTTAGATTTAGTTATGCTGTTAAATAAACGTGTCCTTCAAACATTTGATAAAAAAGCTCACTTTCATACAAGCTTACATTTAAAAAATACATTGAAAAATGACTGAAGGTATTAATATAAAAAAATCCTTCTTTTTTCTAAACAGCATAATTAGCTGAATTTAGGCTTAAACACATTTTAAGGTAATTTCTTTTTTTAGTTTTAAACATAAATCATCCATTTTTTATGATTATTTTGATTGATTCATTCTTATGGCTTTTTACACAAAGAATGCATTACTATACGCTGTATGAAAGAGCATTGATAATAATAAATATAATAAAAATACATTGCGAATATTCCCATTACTCACTTAAATTATTGGCCACAAAGCCATCACTTGCAGCAGAGAACAGTGGTCTCTCTGTCCTTACTCCTTTGCATTTGAACTCACTTTTAATTGTTTCTTCATTTCCTTTCACTGTCAGTGTTTCTGATTCTGAGACATTGAGCATTTTTTCATTCTCATACCAGATGTAGTTCCACTGTCTGCCATCTGAGATGTTACACTTGAGGGTCATTTTACCCATCATGATGTCATTCAGATCAGTCGTCAGTTTCAGCTCGGGAACTGAAAGAGCTTACAGCAAAGTTATATTTTACTTTTTAAATAGTTCTTTATAAAACTCTCTCTTGATCCTCTTTAAAAGCTCCACTCAAATATGAAATAATTATCAATAATATCAGGGGAAAATAAACAAGAAAAATCTTAACATAAAGATGAAGAAATTAATTACAGAAAAATTGTCTTTGAAACAATCATAAAAATAACAGATTATTAGTTTTAGCAATGAGATGCTGCTTTTAGCTGAACTGATAACAGATTCTTCTTTAACAAAACTTACCATGAACTTTTAGCTGTTGTTTTTTGCTTTTTGCAGTTTCCACCCGCCTGTCCTTCAGCTCAGCTTGACACTCATATTCCCCATTATGACTGGACTGAACTGAGAGTGTGAGATTGTTTCCTTTTATTTTTGTTTCTTCAATGGATGCAATTTCCTTTGAGCCCTTGAACCACCTAAAGCTCCAGTTGTCTGATGTATCTCGAAGCACACACTGCATAGACATTTTTTCACCACTAAATGCTTCTGTCCATTCTGACTGGATGTAAGGTTCTGGTCGTCCTAAAGGGTAAAATGATAACATGAACCAAACTATAAGTTGAATGCAGTCAGAGAGATTTGAAAGGTTATGATGTGTGTGGCTTAACTGTCTCTTGTTCAAGAAATACTTTAGTCTAATACAAACTTCTTTCCTTCTGTTTTCTTTTTTACATTTACAATGATTAATTCAGCAAACTCTTCCAAAGTAGCTTAATTTGCATGTAAGGTACATATTTTATCAATTCATGCATTTCCTGGGATCTTAAAATCCATTAATGGACAGTGGAAAGAATATTTCAACAATACAACTGACTATAAAGATGTAAATGATGGACTCACGTAGAACTTCCACTTGCAAAGTCTTACTGTCCACTGAGAAATCTCCTCTGTTTGCTTTGCAGAGATATGCACCAGTGTCAGAGACTGATGCTGAGCTGATAGCAAATGCTGGATTTGTGTTTATTTGCTTTGATTCTTTGACTTTATACCATCTGTACTCCCAACCAATACCAGTCATACTACAGTCAAGCAGGATTTCCTCTGCAGTGTAGAAGGGCTCAAACCACTGATATTGTATGATATCTGGTTTTGGTGTCATACCTAAGATTTACAGTGGCAGAATTAGAGTTAAAGGAAGTAAAGTGTGGAGCAGATGGGAAACGGATATGGACCACTGCATACTGGTAAAAGCCAATGCAAATGCAACATCTTCATCAATGAACAACTGACAGTCCTTGCCATTACTGTTTTTTTTAATCTATCAATTATTTATTAATCATCTTTACTTGCCTTCAACATGAAGCTGCAATTTTTCACTTTCTATTGTAGTCACTGGTTTTCTTGTCAGATGTATTCCTTTGCAGGTGTACCGTCCTGAATGAATCTCTTTTGCTGAGCTGATTGAGAGTGTGTTTCCAGATAAAAGAATGTCTTCATCCTTACGAAGCTGCACTGCATCTCTAAGCCACTCATAGTCCCATTCATTTGAATCTCCATCAACTGAACACTTCAGAGTCACTTTTTCAGTTTGGTAAAAGGATTTCCATTCAGACTCTATTGACAATTTTGGTTGAGGTGGTTCTGCACAGATAAACAGAAGAACAATATTACAGAAATGGACATTTTCTGACTTAATGTCTAGGTCAAGGGTGCTCAAACTCGGTCCTGGAGGATCGGTGTCCGACAGAGTTTAGCTCTAACTTGCTTCAACACAACTACCAAGTTTCTATTACACTAGTTAGAGCTTGATTAGCTAGTTCAGGTGTGTGTAATTGGTTTTGGAGCTAAAATCTGCAGGACACCAGCCCTCCAGAACCGGGTTTGGGCACCCCTGGTCTAGATCAATGGTTCTGAACTTGTGGGCTGCGGCTCACCCAGTGGGCCGGGATAGTATTACAAGGGGGACACCAGCTGTTATTCATAGAAATTACATTGTCAATATACATAAAAATATCTTGTATCTACTAAATCTAATACTGATGTTGTGCAGGAACAGGACAAACTTAAGTCAGAAAAACTTCAACTGTTAATTCAAATTATTGGCAGTTTATTCAGTAAAGACAGTTAACAGTCTTTCAACTAAGTAAGTTACCAGCAAGCCACAAATAGTGAGTTAATTTAAAATTTGCAGTGGGCTGCAGAAACATACGTGTTTGTTTTAGGGGGCCATGAGTTAAATGTAATGATCCACTAGTCTAGATGTATGAATAGATTTGTGTGAATATTCTGTAATATTTAATAAAAAAAAATAATAATAATTAAAAAAAACTATTTGAACTTCATGGAGTCACTTCTGGCCATGAGTGCAGTTAACCAATTATACATAATGGTACAACTAAAACATGATACAAGCTAAAACTCGCAGTTATTATATATTATTATATCGGGTGGGGCTATGGAGCATGTAGTGGGAATTTGTATTATATTTTATTTGCTGATGAAGACAGCCTTATTCTTAATAGAATATGGTGGCAAATTTCACCCAATCATATTGAAATGCTTGATTTTCTGATAAAGAACATTCGAAGAAATATGAATCCATGAATGTTAACAGAAACACTGTTCGGAGTATCTACTCTTCCTTGAAGAAGTCCATGACACAGTTTAACGTAAGCTGCCAATTCTTAAATTCTTAAGTAATTCCCAGACAATTTTGTTTTTGCTTTGGTGTAGAATTTTCACGTTTAGCACGGTTATGTTTTTAGAATCAATATTTCATTACATCTGCATCATTTTGCCTAATGCTCAACACAATTAATAGGGTTAAAATATAATGTAGAGTGCTTTAACTTACCGTGAATGTTAATTGTAACAGAATCACTGTCTGAAGTCTCTACTCTCCCTTGAAGAATTCCTTTGCATTTATAATCTCCAGAATGATCCTTTGTTGCAGACTGGATATCTAATTGTGATTTAGTTTCTTGTTGCTTCACTCCATCTTTAAACCAATCATAAGTCCAGGGCTCTGTGCGGCCTTGAATCTCACACTTTAGACTGACCTTTTCAGTTGTGTAAACATCTGTCCTTGTTGGTTTAGGCAGTGTTGGTCTTGGGATATCTATGTATGGTAAACAGAGAATTAGAATAGTTATATGTTTACAGTTGTTCTTAGTCACATCTGAATCATTTTGTCTTATGGTCAACAAAAATAACAGGATTAAAATAGGTAGAATGATTTAGCTTACCATTTATGTTAATTGTAACAGAATTACTGTCTGGAGTCTCTACTCTCCCTTGAAGAATTCCTTTGCATTTGTAATCTCCAGAATCCTGATTATTTGCAGACTGGATATCTAATTGGGATGTAGTTTCTTGTTGCTTCTCTCCACCTTTAAACCAATCATAAGTCCAGTGCTCTGTGCTGCCTTGAATCTCACACTTCAGACTGACCTTTTCGGTTTTGTAGACTTCTGTGTTTGTTGGTTTAGACAGCATTGGTGTTGGGATGACTACGTATGTCAAAAAAAGAGATTTAAAAACATAAATATCTCACACAGATATACAATTCTGCAATGAAACAGCTCACAGGCTGATAGGTCTTATCCAATCTGTTTCTAACCACATCATCAACTCATGGCACTAGTGATTCATTGCTGTCATCTCAGCAGCCAATGCTTGCTCCTCAACATTTAAATACCTCTGTGTGAGGTGTGTTAGCAATCAGCAGCAGGTTTTTAGATAGATCATCTGAAAATGGCTAAAACATAAGTGTGCTTTTTGTTTTTAAGAGAGCATTCACACGTTTCAATTCAAGCTCAATGTATACAACTTTCATGTATTTAAAGCATTAGTTTGCACCCCCCCCAAAAAAAAAACAATTATTAATTCCTTATGACTTTTCAATTCCCTGAGACATTTGTTCATCTTCAAAACACAAATTAAGATAGTTTAGATTATATCTGAGTGCTCTCTTTTTGAATATCTCGCTGTCTATGGAGAATGAGAGAGTTCTTGATCTTTCATCTAAAATATTTTCATTTGTGTGAATGTCATATGGGTTGAAACGACCGGAGGGTGATTATTTAATAATTATTTAATTATTTAATAATTATTTAATTATTATTTTCATTATTGGGTGATCTAACGCTTTAAAGATAAGCACCATTTTCTGAATCCATGTTCAGAAGCAACAGATAAATGAGTAGTTCACCCAAAAATAAAAAGTGTCATATTTTACCTACCCTTTACTTTCATTTTTTTTGTTCTGTTGAGCACAAAACGTAACGGTTACTAAAGTAACCCTCGTTCCCCGAGGGGGGGAACGGAAATGCTATGTGGAAACTTCCACTATGGGGATTTCGTCAGAAAGCCAATCACTCTGAAGAGTAATTAAACGGGCCAATGAAATGCCAATGAGTTGGCGGTGTCAGCGTGCACAGCTGGCAGCAATCATAATCAGCTTGTGTATAAGAATGCTCGCTGTGCCACACAACCACACCTTTTCTAGCTGAAGAAGCCGAACTACAGCTGTCAGCTAAGGCGCAATCCCTGTGGCGAAGGAAAATAGCATTTCCGTTCCCCCCCTCGGGGAATGAGGGTTACTTTAGTAACCGTTACGTTCCCCAGCGGGAGGGGAACTACAATGCTATGTGGAAACTTCCACTATGGGGAAATCTATGGAAAACGCCACAGTGATTGAACCTTACCACGTCGCTGGTGAGAGGTTTGCCAGGCTCCAGCGTGAGCGCACCATCATCACCAGAGACGCAGCCCACCAACGTGCCCCCTGGCCCTAACTTACCTTACTTACCTGTGAAGCACTTAAGGCTTATTTATATTTTTTGGGGAGTCGTAAAAAATACACCTAGTTAAGATTCTAGGAATTTTAAATTACGACAGTACGTTGGGAAGCGTGCAGTCCCGATAGGGAGGACGCTGCGGAGGCCACCTGCTGCCCAATGGGGAGACCTGGTGGCAGGAAGACATATGGACTAACCCTGAAAGGGGGAGAACACATATGAAGGATGGTTAGCGGGGAGGGAAGACACGGGCCCGCCTGAGAGGGAGGAACTACACCGTGGCTGAGTGAAGCATATAGGATCGCCAGAGGGGATCGCGCATAGCAGGCACCTATACCCAGAACGCGGGCTGACCAAGTGGGCATGCCAACTACGCAATGGGCCAGGCACCTGACTCCTCCGCTGAGTCAGATGCTGGGGGCCTCGGAGGAACTCTGTAGGGTTCGCCAATGGGGAACTCAACTGAACAGAGTGAAAAAAAGCGCACGTATCTCTGTGTTAGAGAGAAAGGCGCAGCAAGCGTGTTATAACACCAACCCAGTTTCCTCATTCACCGGAGTTAACTAGCACACGTGAGGAAACCGGTACCACTAGAAGATTATAAAATCTCGCAAATGTATTAGGTGTCGCCCAGCCTCTACAGATGTCTGTTAAAGAGGCGCCGCGTGCTAACGCCCAAGAGGAAGCGACGCTTCTAGTGGAGTGCGCTCTCACCCCCGGGGGACATGGCTCGCCCTGGCACTGATAAGCGAGGGAGATGGCATCCACTATCCAGTGGGCCAACCTCTGTTTGGATACGGCACTTCCCTTCTGCCGACCACCGTAACAGACAAAGAGCTGCTCAGAGGATCTAAAGCTCTGAGTGCGGTCCACATAAAGTCGCAAAGCGCGAACGGGACACAGCAAGGAAAGGGCTGGGTCTGCCTCCTCCGTGGGCAGCGCCTGCAGGCTCACTACCTGGTCTCTAAAGGGAGTGGTAGGAACCTTGGGCACGTAACCAGGCCGGGGTCTCAGGATCACGTGAGAGTAGTCTGGCCCGAATTCCAGGCACGAGTCACTGACCGAAAACGCCTCCCGATCCCCGACCCTCTTGATCGATGCCAACGCAACCAGCAGAGCTGTCTTTAAGGACAGAAATCTCAAGGATACTGAGTCGAGTGGTTCGAACGGATCTCCGCGTAGGCTAGTGAGCACTACAGAGAGATCCCAAGAGGGCATGAGAGGGGGGCGGGAAGGATTTATACGCCTCGCACCTCTGAGGAACTGGATGATGAGGTTATGCCTTCCCACCGTGCCGCCATCCACCGCGTCATGATGAGCGGAAATGGCGGCAACGTAAACCTTCAGTGTGGAGGGTGACAGCCTCCGCTCCAATCTATCCTGAAGAAAAGAAAGCACAACACTTATCTGGCAAGTCCGGGGGTCTTCTCGGAGAGAAGCACACCACTCAGTGAATAGACTCCACTTCAGGGCGTAGGCATGCCTCGTAGAGGGTGCTCTAGCCTGAGTGATGGTGTTAACCACCGCAGCCGGTAGGTCACCTAAGTCTGCCGCGCTCCGTCTATGGACCACACGTGGAGGTTCCAGAGATCTGGACGCGGGTGCCAAATGGTGCCCTGTCCCTGAGAAAGAAGGTCCTTCCTCAAAGGGATCCGCCAGGGAGTGGCCGTCGCGAGGAGAGAGAGTTCTGAAATCCAGGTCCGGTTGGGCCAGAGGGGCGCAACTAGCAAGACCTGCTCCTCGTCCTCCCTGACCTTGCACAATAATTGTGCGAGTAGGCTCACTGGGGGGAACGCATATTTGCGCATGCTCCGAGGCCAGCTGTGAGCCAGTGCGTCCGTACCGAGGGAGGCCTCGGTTAGGGAATAAAACCACTGGCAATGAGTGCTCTCGGAGGAAGCAAACAGGTCGACCTGGGCTTCTCCGAAGTGCGCCCATATCAGCTGGACAGACTCGGGGTGGAGTCGCCATTCTCCCTGGCGTGGAAGCTGCCGTGAGAGCGCATCGGCTGCACGGTTGAGCTCGCCGGGGATGTGAATGGCACGCAACGATTTCAGTCGCGTATGACTCCAGAGGAGCAGACGGCGAGCGAGCTGAGACATGCGGCGAAAGTGAATACCCCCCATGCGGTTGATATACGCTACCGCCGCCGTGCTGTCCGTCCTGACCAGCACGTGTTTCCCCTCTAGCACCGGTAAAAAACGGGGCAGAGCGAGATACACTGCCAACAGCTCCAGGCAATTGATATGCCAATGCAACCGGGCTCCTTTCCATGGACCCGCAGCTGCATGCCCGCAACACATGGCTCCCCAGCCCGTACTGGAAGCATCTGTCGACACGACAACATGCCTGGACACTTGTTCTAGAGGCACCCCAGCCTGTAGAAACAGAGGGTCCGTCCAAGGGCTGAAGGTGCGGCGACACAGCGGAGTGATTGTCACCCGGTGCGTGCCCGCTCGCCATGCGCGTCTAGGGACCCGATCGTGAAGCCAATGCTGAAGTGGTCTCATATGGAGCAATCCGAGCGGCGTGACAGCGGCTGCAGATGCCATATGCCCCAGGAGCCTCTGAAAGAATTTCAGTGGGACCAGAGTTTTCCTGTCGAACTCTTTCAGACAGGTCAGCATCAGCTCGGCGCGCTCTCGGGAGAGGCGCGCCGTCATGGTGATCGAATCCAGCTCCAACCCGAGAAAAGAGATGCTCTGCACAGGGGCGAGCTTGCTCTTTTCTCGGTTGACCCGAAACCCCAATAGGTCGAGGTGCCGGAGCACCCTGTCCCTGTGCGTAATCAATTGATCCCGCGAGTGAGCTAAAATCAGCCAGTCGTCAAGATAATTTAGCACGCGGATGCCCACGAGCCGAAGAGGCGCCAGGGCACCCTCCGTGAGTTTGGTGAAAACCCGCGGAGACAGAGAGAGCCCGAAGGGGAGGACTTTGTATTGCCATGCCTGACCCTCGAACGCAAACCGCAGAAACTGCCGGTGGCGTGGAAGAATAGAGACATGAAAATACGCGTCCTTCAGGTCTATTGCTGCAAACCAATCCTGAGGACGGACGCACCGAAGGATGCGCCTCTGCGTGAGCATTCTGAACGGCAGCCTGTGAAGGCAGCGGTTCAAAACGCGCAGATCTAGGATTGGCCGTGACCCACCGCTCTTTTTGGGTACGATGAAGTAGGGGCTGTAAAACCTGCTCTTCATCTCGGCTGGAGGGACCGGCTCGATTGCATCCTTCGCCAGGAGGACAGCAATCTCCTCGCGCAAGACAGGGGCGGACCCGGGGCTGACCCTGGTGAAATACACGCCCGTGAACTTGGGAGGCCGTTTGGCGAACTGAATCGCATAGCCGAGTCTGATCGTACGAATGAGCCACCGCGACGGGCTGGGCAGCGCTAACCAGGCTGACAGAGCTCGCGCTAGTGACATCATCGGCACGATCGTTGACATACCAGCGGTGGGGCAGCGCGGAATGGGAGAGCTCACCCCGGGAGCCATAGGGTCCCGAGGAAGAGCAGGAGGCAAGAGATTCACACTCACCTTCGTCCCAGAGTCCGGAAGGGGGGGCTGGAGTGCAAGAGAAGGGAGCCCGTCCTCTAACACACTCAGAGCCCGTGGCGAGATGCACCGATCCTGCTAGCTGGAAGGCATAGCGTCCCAGACTGGCAGTGTTCGGGCTGTCACATCCAGAGAAGGGGGAAAATGCTCTTTTATTGAAAATTTTGCGGCCGCCGGCCGTGAGGCTAGCAGCCTGGTGTTGAAAAACACCGTTTGATGTTGGTTCGCTCGGCCCTCCACCGAGGAAAGAGCAAGTCCCCTCTTCTCCGGATGGCCCGTCTCAGGGTCGCTTCGCAGTCCGTTTACCGGACTTAACGGCGCCCTGGGGCGGGGGCGCTGAACGCCTGCGAGGTGCTCGACGCTGCCGTTTAGCCGGTGGAGCGGGCAGAGGCAGTGGAGCAGGTCTTGATGCCGCAGGCGGGCGCCCTCGGCGAGGAGCAGCCGAGGTGGATGGTTCGGCGGGAGGAGCGGTTTTACGAGCCCGCCGATAGATGACCTCACCCATCGCACTCGACTGCTCTTTCACCGCTGTGAATTCCTGGGTGAACTCACCAACGGTGTCGCCGAACAGGCCAGCCTGGGATATGGGTGCGTTAAGAAAGCGAACCTTGTCAACGTCACGCATATCTGCCAGGTTTAGCCAGAGGTGGCGCTCCTGGACCACTAGTGTGGCCATCGTCCTTCCCAGGGCACGCGCAGCCGACTTGGTGGTACGCAGAGCATAGTCGGTTGCGGTGCGGAGCTCGTGCATCAAGCCTGGCTCGGAACTACCCTCGTGCAGCTGGGCCAACGTCTGCGCTTGGTAGCGCTGATACGTTGCCATAGCATGCAAGGCGGAAGCAGCCTGGCCCGCAGCAGTGTAAGCTCTGCTCCCGAGGGACGCAGATAACTTACATGCTTTGGACGGAAGACGAGGCTGACCACGCCAGGAAGAGGCACCACGCGGGCAAAGATTGACCGCAATGGCGCGCTCCACCTGGGGAATCGCCTCGTACCCCCTGGCTGCTCCACCGTCAAGGGTGGTGAGAGAGGAAGCGCACGCAGATCGGGGAGAGAAAGGTGCCCTCCAAGACTGCGTGAGCTCACTGTGCACTTCCGGGAAGAAGGGGACGGGAGGCTTAGAAGGCTTGGCCCTCCTCTTAGCCTCCACGTAGCACCCATCTAGTCGGTCCGGCCGCGGGGCTGGGGGATAAACCATCTCCAGACCCACCGCCGAAGCAGCCTGGGAAAGCACGGCCAACATATCTGCTTCTAGATCCGGCGCCTCGCTCACTTCCCCGTAGGGAGGGAGCGGGTCCGGATCCTCGTCAGATTATGACAGCCCACCCTCCGATGCCGAGATGGACATCTGATCCTCGGTGTCATCGAGTGAGAGGGCGACCATCCGAGAGGATGGAGCGCTTCTCTCACTCGAAGCTTGGATGGAGCGCGCTGAGGAGCGGGAGGTCCGCGAGCCCGAGGGCGGCGGATTGACTCCCACTGTAACCCTCAGATCTGCCCGAGTGCCAACCGACTTGCGGGGGACAGCAGGGGTGGTTCGCTCTTTTGCAAGAGCGAGCCGCGATCTTAGCTGCGCCACAGACATGCCATCGCAGTGATGGCATGAACTGCCCGCGAGCACTGAATTAACATGCTGGACCCCCAGACATGCAACGCAGTGCTCGTGCCCATCATCCGTGGACAGGAAACCACCGCATCCAGAAACGCACGGTCGGAATGACATCTTTAAAAAGACGCGCTGCTCGACCGTGTTGCTCTTTTAGGGAAATTTGCTCTTTCTTTACTATACAAACCGCTCTTGTAGAACCGGACCAGAGAAACGCCCAGGGACGGGAGAATGAACCCAGCTCGACCGCCGCTGCCTGCGTTGTAGCTCGCTCTGGGACCGGGAGAAACAGCTCGTTCTGAAGCCACTCTTTCTCTCTCTCTCTCGCTCTCTCGTGGAGATCTTTAAGCAATACTCTCAGTTGCGTGAGGCTTCTGAAAGCGAAAAGGTGTGGTTGTGTGGCACAGCGAGCATTCTTATACACAAGCTGATTATGATTGCTGCCAGCTGTGCACGCTGACACCGCCAACTCATTGGCATTTCATTGGCCCGTTTAATTACTCTTCAGAGTGATTGGCTTTCTGACGAACTCCCCATAGTGGAAGTTTCCACATAGCATTGTAGTTCCCCTCCCGCTGGGGAACAAGATATTTTGAAGAAAGCAAGAAACCTGCTACTATTGACTTCCATAGAATTTGTTTTTCCTGCTATTGAAGTCAATGGTTACAGTTTTCCAACATTTTTCAAAATATCTTCTTTTTGTGCTCAAGCAAAAAAAAAAAAAAAAAACTTAAACGGGTATGGTCCTAATAAAAAAGTGATTCTATATTATTCATTCATTCATTCATTCATTTTATTTTCGGCTTATCCCTTTATTAATCTGGGGTCGCCACAGCGGAATGAACCACCAACTTATCCAGCATATGTTTTATGCAGCGGATGCCCCTCCAGCTGCAACCCATCACTGGGAAACATCCATACACTCCCATTCACACAGATACACACTACAGACAATTTAGCCTACCCAATTCACCTATAGCACATGTCTTTGGACTTGTGGGGGAAACCGGAGCACCCGGAGAAAACCCACGCGAACACGGGGAGAACATGCAAACTCTACACAGAAATGCCTTACTGACCCAGCCGAGGCTCGAACCAGCGACCTTCTTGCTGTGATTGCTTCTTGCTGTGATTCTATATGTAGTGATGCGGCTGACTGCATTAAGCATAGTGTGGGTGAATCCTCTAATTAGGGTATTCGGGGTGTATAAAACTATCAAACTATATGCGTCTGTGTGTCTTTGAGGGGATGACATCTTCTCCAGGGCCGAAAGGTAGGACCTGTTTGTGTGGTGCTATTGTCAGCTGGTTGAGTGGTATTACATGCGATTTCGATTTCTATCTACAGTGTGACTCGGGGAGCATTAAGTGAGACATTGAAACTTTAAGTGAGAGGATTTTGCATGCCATCAGCGGTTGTGGTGGATTGCCACTCGCAGGTATTATTCAGTATTAGTTTTGGGGATGGTGTCTATTTATATTGTGGCTTCAGTTAACATTTGTTTATTGCAGTGATACAGGGGTCGGGAGGGTTGCAGCAGGCTCTGTTGCTACCAGTTAGTGTCAGCATCGTGGGAAAAGATTTCTTCTCTCTCTCTCTCTCTCTCTCTCTCTCTCTCTCTCTCTCTCTCTCTCCAGTCCCGGTCAACAAGAGGCTGCATCAGTACGGTACTTTTGTGTGGGCATTGCAGCGCCGCTAACAAGGGACTGAAGGCTGCGGATGTTTAGCATTCAGCCATTGTATCTACGAGGAGTTCAAGTCAGCGCGGCTGCAGTCTCGTTCCTTTCGGTGGCCGTACGAAAAATCCGAGATGGGTATAAGTCGAGCAATTTGATTTTAACTATTGTGACTGTTTCGTTTCTAACCAGGACAAACTGTGTGGCCGGTTGTGAAGTTGGCTTCCATGGACTCGGTTCAATTGACGTACTCTGTATCGTAAATCAATTGGTTTAATCATGACCATCTTGGCCAGTCACCACTATTGTTGCATTTTTTCCTTATCTTAGTTGATTTATTGATCAAAAGTCGTATTTTGGAGTGGTGTATTTGTTTGCTATTTTTGTTACACGGTGTAATATCATACATGACCTGTATCCGGTGGGGACACTGTTGTGCTGGTTCACGGGGAGTTCACATGTAGACCGCCATCAATAAAGGCACAGTTTTGATCAGTTCCTGCCTGTTTACTGCATAGAATACAAACATGGTGTCAAAAGTGCACTAAACTCTGAATATGTCCATGAACAGCATTCCAGCACCGAGGGCATGAGGATGTCCGGGGATATATCAAAGAATTGGGACATTTTCAGAGCGGAATACGAAGACTATGAACTAGCGTCAGAATTAATTGAGAAACCCAGCGAGGTGAGAGTGGCAGCACTACGCCGCCTTATGGGCAGCGAATGTCGACACGTCTACAATCATAATATTGTGTTGACTGAGGAACAAGCTAAAAATCCGAAGGCCATTCTCGATGCTCTGGGAGCCTCCTTTAAGCCCGCGAAAAACGTGATCTACGAGAGGTACATGTTCGGGTGCTGCAACAAGAAGTGGATGAACCTATTGACAGTTTTCTCACAAAGCTGCGGGAACGAGCATCAACCTGTGACTACAAAGAACTCAAAGACGAAATGATTCGTGATAGACTCGTCTTGGGCATTGCAAATGAGAACACCAGGCGGCGCCTACTGCGTGAACGTGAGCTGACCTTGTCACAAAGCGTGGAAATATGACGATTAGCAGAAGCGACTGATCAACGTGTTAAAGCAATCGACAGCTCAATCAGTGACAGTGTGAACGTTGCACTAGCACAGAGACTGAAATGCAAGGACGGTGAAAATAACAACGAGCAAGCGTTCCGGACTGTATTTTGCAAGTATTGTGGGGGAGGTCACACAAAAGGCAGAGACCTGTGCCCCGCGTATGGGAAGACATGTCGATCATGTGGTGTGTTGAATCACTTCGCCAAAGTGTTTAGGGCATGACAGAGAGCCTACAGTTCAGGCAGAGTCAATGTAGAGATGGATGATGCTCGAGAAGAGCAAGCGCCATACAGTGAGGGTCGGCTTTTCACTGCTGAAGAATGCGTTGACACTGTAAAGTGTCCAGGTCCAAAATGGTTTGTTAACTTAACAATTAATAAACAAAAGCAGGCCTGTCAGCTAGACACAGGTGCTACTTGTAACGTTATGAGCAGAATTATTAAAGAGAAACTGGACTATAAATGCCCCCTGCAGACGAGTGCAACAAAACTGAAATTGTATTCTGGTGCATCAATGCTTTCTCTGGGGAGATTTCACAATAATGCATGGAATGCGCGGTAAAAGCCACCAAACACAAGTTGATCTTCGAGGTAGAAGGAGCCAACCAAGATCCCCTACTTTCGGGTGACACATGCCAGCGGCTAGGACTCATGAAACTTACCATCCCGGAGGAGCTTCACAAAATTTGAATGTCTTGACATGCCCCTCACGCAGCAACAGCTTATTTGCAGTTACAAGGATATGTTTAATAATCCAGTCGAATCTGTCCCAGGTGAGGTTTGGTTTGTGCTGGACAGCAGTGTGTTGCCAGTGCAATGCGCGCCATGGAACATGCCGGTGGCCTTAAAAGCCAGAGTAAAAGAACAGCTTGACAAGCACATCAGGGAGGGACACATCACATCGGTCACTGAACCCACTCCATGGATCAGCAACATGGTAGTTATAGCCAAGCCTGACAAAATGAGAATCTGCATAGATCTAAAGCACCTAAACCAAGCACTGCAGAGATGGCATTACCACATGCCGACGCTCGAGGACATTCTGTACAAACTACCAAAGGCACGTCTGTTTACGCTGGTGGACGTTCGGGACGCCTTTTTACACTTCAGACTGGACAATGAGAGCAGTTTAACGACAACTTTCGAGATGCTATGGGAGCGTATGAGATGGTGCAACATACTGCTTGTTGGTTGCGGTGATTCGGACGCAGAAGCCGAGTCGGATCATGACAAAAATCCTTGCGCACTAATGGAACGCTGTAGAGCCATGAAGCTCCGACTGAGTGAAAAAAAACTACAATTCAAATTGAAAGCGGTGCATTTTCATGGGCACATATTATCAGCCGAAGGTTTACGTATCGACCCGGAAAAAACAAAAGCTGTCCTGGCAATGCCGACACCTCAGGATGTGAAGGCTGTTCAACGGCTTATCGGCTTTGTAACATATCTGGCCAAATTTCTCCCACGGCTCTCAGATGTGTGTGAGCCTCTGCGCAGACTGCTGGACAAGGGCGTGGCACTGGGTTCCCAAACATGACGAGGCTGTCCAAGAGATAAAACGTATAGTTTCTGACACACCCGTTTTGAAGTACTATGACATTGATAAGCTAGTGACAATCCAAAGCGGAACGGTCTGGGCTGTTGTCTGCTGCAGCAGGGACAACCTGTGGCATTTGCCTCTCGGGCACTCACTCGTACTGAACAGAACTATGCCCAAATCGAGAAAGAATGCTTGAGCATAATATTTGCATGTCAAAGGTTTCATCACTACCTTTATGGCAGGGAGTCAATCACAACTGAGACCGACCATAAGCCCCTCGTGACGATTTGTAAAAAATCACTCCTGAGTGCTCCCAAACGTCTCCAAAGCATGATGTTGCAACTGCAAAACTATAATCTGAATGTTGTGTACAAGCCCAGCCCTGAGATGTTCATAAGTGACACGCTGAGCAGAGCGGCGCTTCACAAACAGGTGCCCAACGAGCCCGGACTACTACTACAGACTGTCACAACCATGGACAGCTCCGAGGCTGCGCTTACAATCATAGATTAAGCACTACACCTCAACATGACTGACGCCAGTCTTCGCAAAATTGTAAAAGAGACGAAATCTGACAGCACGTTGCAGGAGCTGGCAAATATAGTGTTAGCTGGCTGGCCGGAGCGCAAAGAGGATGTGTCGCTCTCAGTGCGCGAGTACTGGCCATTCAGAGATGAACTGAATATTCAGAATGGCATACTGTTCAGAGGTCAGTGCGTTATTATACCTAAAGCACTGAGCGCTGAAATGCTGACTCGCATTCACGCGACTTATATCGGAGGGGAGGCCTGTTACAGACTGGCGAAAGAAACACTGTTCTGGCCTAATATGAGGAGCGAGATAAAGGATTTTGTGACCAACTGCGCTGCATGTAACGAGTACGTGCACAGGCAACAAAAGGAAACGATGATGTCTCACGAGATCCCTGTCCGCCCCAGGCAAATTGTGAGTATGGACCTGTATGCATACAGTGGTAAAGACTTTCTTATCATAGTGGACCACTACTCGGATTACTGGGAAATCAACCAGTTACCAGACTTGACAGCAGACGTGGTCATCACGCGTTGCAAAGTTCAGTTTGAACGTCACAGGCAGCCGGATAAGGTGATCACTGATAACGGACCGCAATTTGCTTGTGAACCGTTCAGATGTTTTGCGAGACAGTGGGGGTTCGTTCATGTAACATCCTCACCCCAGCATCCACAGTCTAATGGAAAGGCTGAGTCTGCAGTGAAGATCGTGAAGTCATTATGTAAGAGAGCAAAACTCGATGGGTCAGATCCATGGCTTGCAATTCTACACTGGCGAAACACGCTCACAGAGGGATTAGACAGCAGTCCCGTAAAACGACTCATGTCCCGTAGACTTAGGACGGGACTTCCGATGGCGAACAGTCTGCTTATTCCTAGAGTGGTGAGAGAGAAACTGAGACGGAAACGGCGCATGGCTAAATTCCAGTACGATTTAAGAGCCAAAGACCTCCCAGAGCTTAATGTAGGCGAATATATCAGAATGAAACCCCTACCTGGAGACCGCACGGGCCGGTGGTGGAGAGGCCAATGTTTAGGAAAGGTCAATCCGCAATCTTATGTCATTGACGTGGACGGCACAGTGTACAGGTGCAACTGTGTGGATTTGCGGAGGGCCGAGAATTTTGATCAGTTTATTCATCAAGAGGTAGAATCAAAGGAGAACAGCCAGGGCGCAACCGGCTGCAGTGAAACGGTAATCATCAGAGGGGAGAACACATCGGATATTACAGACTGTGAGCCAGAGAAAGCTCAGGACCAAAGACTGACAGTGACCAATAAACTGTCACCACTGGGAGTTCCAATCATCACTCGCAGCAGTCGTCAATCACGGCCACCACAGAGACATAACTTATGAGTTCTAGTGACTTATGCCAGCATCAGTAGGACAGTTCATATATATATAAAGTTATACGTTATTTGGTAACCTGCTGTTCGTGTCGAGTTTGAGTTTTAGTGGTTCTTAGTAAGGTTGAGCGATTCTCTAAAGAAAGGGAGATGTTACACGGTGTAATATCATACATGACCTGTATCCGGTGGGTACACTGTTGTGCTGGTTCACGGGCAGTTCACGTGTAGACCGCCATCAATAAAGGCACAGTTTTGATCAGTTCCTGCCTGTTTACTGCATAGAACACAAACAATTTTTGTGTCCAATTCTTCAGAAATTGCTTTGTTTTATGTTGTGATTCCTTTTAAGTGGTGTGTGCGTGCGTGTTTTTTGTTTTTTTTTCTCTTTGATTTTGTGAGTTTTGCAATGTTTTGTTGGACTGGTCATATACTACACTGTCCTTGTTTTAAGGGTATTCCTGATCATTGTGTGTGTGTATTTTTGTACTGGTTTTATCTTGTCCTACTTCTTTCTTCAGAATTAGGGCGTGCTGGTGTGGAAGATTTTGCTGTGGTGGTGGTGTAGTCTTCGTCTGTGGTGTTCACAACTGGTGTGGGGAGTGTGTTTGTGTGTGCCTCCAACGCTTTAAACCCAGTGCCCCCATTTCTGAGGAGGAAGTGCTAAGTTGAACTTGCCTTCAGTTTATTAAAGTTGTTTGTGCGGTTTTTAAAATTAGAATTTGTAATAAAAGTGAAGTAAATTATTTAAATTAATGTCTGAAGTCAGACTGAGCCACAACGAATCTGTGTGTCCAAAAACTGCTGCTTAGATTAATGTTATGTGGGTTCCTGGCCACTAATTTCCAGGGTGGTGCAGTTGCCCTAACCGTTCCCATAGCCACATCTGGCGTAGACATATATATTGTGGAAATATAACACAGACAACTGTGTGGCAATGCTTGAAGCTGTGGAGTTCAAAATGTGCTGCTGATTTTTAAATATACCTTGGAATGAAAGATATGTGAATGCCACACAATTTGTCTTCAAAACCAATGCAGGCAAGTTTATCTTTAATATTACCTTGAATAGACACCAAACCAGTCATTTAACACCATTAAGAAACTGAGTGTAGCCTATCATTGTTTGTGTGCTAATCAGTGTATACAGAGCAAAAGTGTTTTTGATGTAGAATTTACGTGTTTAGAATAGTTATGTTTTTGTAGTTTGTTTGTTTGGTCACATCTGCATTATTTGATCTTAAACCCAATACCATTACCAGGGTTAAAATAAAAGGTAGAGTGCTTTAACTTACCATGAGAACTGATTGTAACAGAATCACTGTCTGGAGTCTCCACTCTCCCTTGAAGAAATCCTTTGCATTTATAATCTCCAGAATCCTCATTTGCAGACTGGATATCTAATTGTGATTTTGTTTCTTGTAGCCTCACTGTGCCTTTAAACCATCCATAAGTCCAGTGCTCTCCTTGAATCTCACACTTCAGACTAACCTTTTCAGATGTGTAGACATCTGTGTTTGTTGGTTTAGGCAGTGTTGGTCTTGGGATGGCTACATATGATAAACAGAATTAAAATTAGAATAGTTATGTTTATAGTTGTTCTTGGCTACATCTGAATCACTTTGTCTAAAGCTCAACACAAACAACAGGATTAAAAATAAGGTAGAATACTTTAGCTTACCATGAATGTTAATTGTAACAGAATTACTGTCTGGAGTCTCTACTCTTCCTTGAAGAATTCCTTTGCATTTATAATCTCCAGAATCCTCATTTGCAGACTGGATAACTAATTGTGATTTTGTTTCTTGTAGCCTCACTGTGCCTTTAAACCATCCATAAGTCCAGTGCTCTCCTTGAATCTCACACTTCAGACTAACCTTTTCAGATGTGTAGACATCTGTGTTTGTTGGTTTAGGCAGTGTTGGTCTTGGGATGGCTACATATCATAAACAGAATTAAAATTAGAATAGTTATGTTTATAGTTGTTCTTGGCTACATCTGAATCATTTTGTCTAAAGCTCAACACAAACAACAGGATTAAAATAAGGTAGAATACTTTAGCTTACCATGAATGTTAATTGTAACAGAATTACTGTCTGGAGTCTCTACTCTCCCTTGAAGAATTCCTTTGCATTTATAATCTCCAGAATGATCCATTTTTGCAGACTGGATATCTAATTGGGATGTAGTTTCTTGTTGCTTCACTTCATCTTTAAACCATTCATAAATCCAGTGCTCTGTGCTGCCTTGAATCTCACACTTCAGACTGACCTTTTCAGTTGTGTAGACTTCTGTGTTTGTTAATTTGGCCAGCGTTGGGGTTGGGATAGCTACATATAGTAAACAGAGACATTTTAAAACAAATATCCAACACAGCCACACATGGAGTCACGGACATGGAAAAGCAAAATGGTCCTGATATGTACACACACAAGAGGTTACTCTAATAAATGCATATAGTTTCAGAACTTTGAAATAAGCTGCCAATTTTGAAATATACCTTAATATACCTTTAATATAACTAAAAGATTCTACACATTTGTCTTTTGAGGTAATTCGAAAAGTTGCTGATAGAGCTTAACACACTGCAATTTAAGAAAACACATGCAATTACAAAAAACACCAGCAAATTAAGAAAAGATGTTCATCGATTTGACAGCAAATGTCTTGCAATCCTCACAATGCAAACACATTAAAACACGTGCTGCAATTTCTCACAACACATGCAAATAGCACAAACCCAGCTATTTATGTTATGGTTATTTAGGCTAATAATATATAAAAGACAAGGGAATCATGTAATTAGGATGTTAAAATAAACAAAAAACGAACTTTTCAAAGATCACCTACAACTGCACTGCGCAATAGTCACGGCACAATAAGCAAATCCCAGCCAGCTTCATCATGTTTTTGGGTCCCCTTGAGACATTTTCATTGTGTTCCGTGCTATTTGCATGTGTTGTGAGAAATTGCCACTGTGTCGCCCTGTAAGAGATAAAGTTCACCCAAAATGAAAATTCTGTCAGTAA
>CAIGQV010019951.1:1077351-1166532 GCA_903798115.1 Danio jaintianensis | reverse complement strand
ATATATGTGTGTGTTTATTTTTATTTTCTTATTTTATAATAATAAAAAAAATGCATGTGTGGCTTCAGTGTAATATATGAGCCATGTGTGCCAGGTTATATTAAGGATATTTTACAATGTTTGAATTACATGATATTATATGATATTCATTTACCTTGCAGATCTAATGTGTGAATATCACTTTTATCAGACTCCGAAGATTCCTTTTTTGCCTTGCATTCATATTTTCCACTCGTTTTTGCACTGATGCTGGACTCAATGCGATTAAGATTAATCGAATCCTTGTACCAGTCATACTGTAAACCGGGCGGTCCTGTAGAAACCTGACAGTGCAGAGTGACCGTCTCTGAGCTGTACAGCACTGGATGAGATGGATCACGAATTATCTTGGGCTTGGAAATCGAAACTGGAGGGTCTAGGAAATGAACAATCTTTAGGTTAGATTAGGATGGTGGCTCTTTACTAAATGAGTGCACTAATATTATACTTGAATAATGCACAGATAATCAAACATGACTGTACAACAGTCTGAAAAACTCTGAATGAATATTGCATCAGTAACAAATGAGCATTCTATATGATTCAGAGATTAATTGATCAAATAATTTTTGAGTAGTATGGCATTGTGCTTATGGATTTTGAACTAACTGGTTGGTTAATCGATTATTCATATAAAATTTTCATTTGTTGCTGATGCAGTATTCTTTAACAAATGGTTTAGTTCTTCATGAGTTAAACATTGAATCAGGATTATCTGTGCATTAGAAACGCATGCAGTAATGTGTATCAGTGATATCGTATTGTGAAGTGTTACCAGTGGGCTGAGTACAAAACTGAATTAAACATGTTGTTCATTGACATAATAGTCACCAGAAACCACCTATAGCATAAAAACAACTTACTTGTTGTATTTTGAGGTGCTACTTGTGCAGAGACTGCTGCTAAAATGTAAAACAAAGTTATAGTAACAATGTAGATACCAACAATTTATGTTGGTTTTCTTTGTATTTATAATAATTAATACATATCAAATATTCTCCTACCTGTCAAAAGGACGATTATAAAATGTTCCATTTGCGGCTGCAGTCAAAGCTCAAGCTTCACTGAACAAAGCTGTTGCGTGTGTTCTCTGCAACAAGAAAAGCTTCCTGTTGAAACCACTTTTAATGTTAACCTTACAGGAAATAATGACGTTGTGTCTTCCTTTCCAAATACAAAGCTGAATAAATGATCAGGTTGACTGATCTTTCTGAATCACTAATTTTCCGTTTTTATTTGCAATAAAAGGATGTTAATTATTCATGAATTGTGTGTGATAGAGAGTCAGAATGCATGCAATTTATAGTTAGTTTTTTTTTTCCTTCATTTTATATGTATGTTTAACCTCTGGAATGCAAACAAAATGTAACATTATACTATTTCCTTACTGACTATGTTGTTCTATGTACTCTTCTGGTTTCTGTTTGAAGCTGTGTGGGTGTGGTTACTGTATGTGCACCATTGTAGCAAAAATGTTGATGAATGCATTGTGTTATCTGAACTTCCCTTTTCTTTGTTTTGATGATAGCTCTGGATTCAAATGTCCAAAATGCAAAAGGTACTTTCTAGGCCTTATTTTATTTATGTAATTATTTAACCAGAAAAGTCCCATTGAGATGCAATATCTCTTGTACCAGGGAGTCCTGGTCAAGACAGTCAGCATATAGGACAGGGTTACAGAAAAATACATATCACAACACATAGACGCAACCATAATCAATAATCCATAATCAATAAACCATAATCAAAAGTGATGATCACCTCTTTTATTGAATTTTGAGTGTTTTATTCAACCTTGTTACACCTGTGGTGTTCCCGGTCAAACAAGACAGAAATGAATGGGTATCCAGACTATATTCATCCAACAGACAGAAAACATCCCCATACACACCACCCCAACTCACTCACTCACACACACATTTCAGAACGAAGAAAGTCTTTTGCAGGTACACATCTCTTTTCCACGCTTATGTGCCGATCCTCCAGCCTGATCTCACAAAAAAAGACATATGTCTGTTATGTAAACCCATCTGTGTGTTTGTGTGTTCCTTTTTTTCTCTTTCTTTCTTTCTTTGTTTCTTTCTTTCTTTCTTTTTTCCTTCCTTTCTTTGTTTCTTTCTTTCTGTCTGTCTGTCTGTCTGTCTGTCTGTCTGTCTGTCTGTCTGTCTGTCCGTCTTTCTTTCTTTCTTCATTCATTCATTCATTTTCTTTTCGGCTTAGTCCCTTTATTAATCTGGGGTCACCACAGCGGGATGAACCGCCAACTTATCCAGCATATGTTTTACGCAGCGGATGCCCTTCCAGCTGCAACCCATCACTGGGAAATTCTTTCTTTCTTTTCTTATTTAATTCTTTTTATTTATATCTTTCTCTCTCTCGAAAGAAAGAAAGAATCTTGTTCCTTTCTTTTCTTTCTTTCTTTCTTTCTTTCTTTCTTTCTTTCTTTCTTTCTTTCAGCCAATCTCCGTTCAGCCAGCCAATCTCCATTCAGCCAATCTCTGGGTCTAGCAGGAGCACTTTTAGCATCAATTATTTTATTGGACTAGACCAATAGCGTCTCGCTCAAAAATGACCAAAGTATAACGAGTGCTAGTTCTGTGTCCATACTCACCGTCTATACCCTAAGTCACTATTCCCTACATTAGTACACTAATATAGTCCAATTGAAGGACTGAATGAAAATGTGAGCACTCAGTACACAGTAAAGGATACCACTTTGTTTGTGCTTTGCTGGTTGATAAATCATTCAGATGGATTCAAATTTCAATTTCTTTGGTCAGACCCCGTGATAAGTATTTTAGTGAGCTGTCTATTGGTAATGAAACAAAGTATTTTGATTTTTGTCATCTATTGTTCATTTTGTAATACATTTTCATTGCCTATTTGTATTTTCACTGCAGTTATTTTATGTCTAATTCTATAAATTCATGTTAAACACTACTTTGAGACATTGTTCACAGCTAAAGAATGCTGAATAAAAATTTGGTAGTAATTTTTATTTTTTTTGTGCTAATTTAAGAGCAGGCAGCGCGGTGGCGCAGTGGGTAGTGCTGTCACCTCACAGCAAGAAGGTCGCTGGTTCGAGCCTCGGCAGGGTCAGTTGGCATTTCTGTGTGGAGTTTGCATGTTCTCCCCGTGTTCGCGTGGGTTTCCTCCGGATGCTCCGGTTTCCCCCACAAGTCCAAAGACATGGTGATAGGTGAATTGGGTAAGCTAAATTGTCCGTAGTGTATGTGTGTGAATGAGAGTGTATGGGTGTTTCCTAGTGATGGGTTGCAGCTGGAAGGGCATCCGCTGTGTAAAACATGTGCTGGATAAGTTGGCGGTTCATTCTGCTGTGGCGACCCCAGATTAATAAAGGGACTAAGCTGAAAAGAAAATGAATGAATGAACGAATTTAAGAGCAGTTAAAACAGACCGGTCAATTTTGACCAGGAACACCAAAGTAAGGGGCGGGATGTAAACACGTCAGGAGGGTTAAAACATGTGCACTGTTCTAAATAGACAGACTTTAAAATATTTTTAAATATAGCAATTTTTAAATATAGCACAGATTTCATTTGCAGTATATCTTGAAGTATATTCCATCTGAATACTTACGGCCAGATTTACTAATATCTTGCACCATCACAAACTGTGTATTTGGGTTTTAAACAGTACAGTTGATATTTACTAAATACGTGTGGTAAAGAATTCTACAACTGAACTAACTGACCTTAACACCTGACCTTATTGGATATACATTTTTTGTAGGAGTTTCACAGTCAAACGTAATGAGAGGACAGTATTTAAATGAATCACACAACACAATTTACTATTGTTTGCCATCCTTAAATTACTTGTATTTGTGTCTTTATTTAATGCCTAAAAAAGCATGGCTTAAATGCTGCATTTGAATTGGCTGCAGTTGTTGAGAGAGCCAGGCCAGGTTCTCCCCACTCACAGTCACCCCAATCACTCTGATCACCATCACCTGAGTTCTGATTAGCCAAGCACCTGCATCCCCAGCCATCACACCAGCCCCATAAATATCTGCATCTCACTCCATTCAGTGTCTGGCCTCATTGATAGACAGAAGGACAAACTTGCCAACGGTCAGGGCTTTCTAGTTATTTCTTAAAGTAAACGGACCTTTCCTGTTTCACAGTTATCTCCAGTATTCCTCGTCTTTGCTTCCTAGTGTGATTTACTTCTGGTCTCGACTGGTGTCTGCTTCCCAAACCCTCAGTCTCATCCTCCGGTCCCTCCATATCATCTGGTCCACATCTTCATATTTGCTACAATAGACTCTTGTTGGTCATACTATTCATCTGTCCTCTATTTCAATATACTGTCATTATAGTCACAGCTCTGGTCTCTGTCCTCCTTCTGTGACAGTGTGACATAAAGGAGAGTTGTGTGTTGTTGTTTTTTACACGTAATTGATTTGCTGTCTGCCAAGTCAATTTTTATCAAATATAGCAGCTTTAGGAATTTCAAGTAATGACTAGAAAGAGTCACGTAATATTAGGTTTCTTAAAACTTTTTTTGACCTGTTTTTTTTATTTTTTCAATGTACTGTGAGTTCTTAGCTGGGATTTCAGTCTGAATTTCTTTTTCTGTGTTATTCATGGTCCTGTTTTTCCAAGGATTGCATCATATTTCAGTTACAAGTATGTTTTTAGTGTCCTGCGAGAACCACCTAAATCAAAGGTAACCAAGCTTGTCGTAGAACAAAACATACATACAGAACATATACAATTTGTAATCGATTAACTTGCAGTAAAAGAACAGAACTACAGTGAAGGACACAAAGCGACGTCTCGTCCACACAATCCTATTCCCTTGACATGCGATCAGTTCTCCTTGAGTCTGAACTGTCAAATACAAACAGTTGCCAAAAATGTCCATCATGTGGAACTCTCGCATAAATACATCTACTGTTTAAGTCAGTGATTCCCAATTCCAGTCCTCGGGACCGTCTGCCCTGCACATTTTGTGTCTCTTTTATTTGACACGCAAGGATCAGTTCATGGATCTCTCTGTTAATGACCTGAGGATCTAAATCAGATGTTAAGTAAGGAAGACATACAAAATGTGCAGAATGGGGAGTACCGGGGACTGGAATTGGGAACCACTAGTTTCAAGTGAATGTAAAAAGCTGTGCAAAAAGTCAAGCGTGAGTGAGCGTATTGTTCAATTCAGTCTTTCATGAAGGTTTTTGTTGTTATCTTGTGGTCACTTGTATTAAGCGCAGTGGCGGCTGGTGCTAAAAAAATGTGGGGGGGGGGGCGCAAACACCAGAAAGCCGTAGTGTGTAGAGTGTAAAAGCCATTTATCAGGTGATGTATCAAAAAACAAAAATATGACTAAAGCATACAATAAATGTATCACAAATCAGTGAATTTTAGTTCAATTTGGGTTTATTATCAGTAATGAAGTAATCAAGATAATCAATAAACAGACACACACACATAAATGTTGCCTAATCACTGGCCAGTAGCACTACTTGAAAATAAATTTTGCTCTCCTTTCTTTCTGGCTTGCAAATTTCTCAATGACCTTTTGGTTAAAGTCAGTCATCTCAGTCACCAGTCTCTTTTCTATTGACAGCATGGCCAATGCATTCAGCCTCTCCTGGCTCATGCTGTTTCTCAGAAAAGTTTTAATTCTTTTCAAGGTTGAGAAGCACCTCTCAGCTTCTGCTGTGGTCATAGGCGTAGTTACAATAATCTTTAGGAGAGTTACAGTCTCTGAAAAGACTTCCTCAAGATTGTTTTCCATAAACAGCTGGAGTAGGTCCAAAGCACCACAACAGGCTCTGAACTCATCCTTGGAGTAGATGAGACTAAGCTCTGTCTTCAGCTTACTTCCATCGAGCACTGGATAGGCTTTCAGAGTCCTGCTAAGTGCATCTTCTGGAAATGCTACTGTATACTGCTCAAACCTGTCTGCCTGCAGCAATGTGGCACTAACGAGGTGGTCTGTGAAGGAGAACCTCTCCAGTGTGTGTGTGAGTATGGTATCACAGACCTAAAGAATAAAGACAAAAAGGATGTAATTATGACAAAGTGTCAATTTCAACTGCTACATTTAAAATGACCAGGTTGAGTTATAAAGGCAGACCAGTTGTAGTGTTTAAATTCATACTTTCCCAAAACGTCATAAACACGTTCATTCTTAGTAAACATGTCAAGCTCCACAAGAGGGAACAGAAGAATAACAAATCCTTTAAGATAATAGTTTAAAGACTGTATATGTTTAAGAAGATCACCTAGTCATAAAAATGCATTTACATTAATCATAGTTTTACACAGCCCAATATTCCAAGCTTATAATCAACAAAATTAAGCTTCAAAATTCTTATCAACTATTTTTCTATAATGCTTCTATAATGAGACACTTAAAGACTCCTATTTGAAAAGAGACCTGGTCATCTCATATCATCTATACAAGCAAGTGTGCTTGCAACAAATTAAACTGCATTGTTTCATCTGTTACCATCTGTGGGTAAATGTTTTTGGTGACTACAATATTATTACTCCTCATATTGATCCCACAAACATGAAATAGTAATCCTCTCATAACCAATGGACAATTCTTTTTATTATTACCATTATTTATACATACATACATATATATATATATATATATATATATATATATATATATATATATATAATATTATAATATTATAATATTTTTTTATCTTAAAATCA
Organism: Danio jaintianensis; assembly: GCA_903798115.1. Lineage (NCBI taxonomy): Eukaryota > Metazoa > Chordata > Actinopteri > Cypriniformes > Danionidae > Danio > Danio jaintianensis. The sequence continues at coordinate 1,159,795 of CAIGQV010019951.1, read as the reverse complement.
AAGACACAAGGATATTTACAATTTCCCATAGAAGGTAAATAAATGATGCAGTTTAGCTTGTTTGTAATGACATATTTTGATTGAAATAAAAACTCACTTCTGCTGCAATCTGGTCATGGACCTCTGGACTGAGGGAGCGCCGCCTCTTCGGTTGAAAACCACCTTCACCGCATTGGTCAACCAGGGAATGGAGAGAATTTCTGTAAAGGAATAAGAAAGTGTATTATTAATAATAATAATAATAATAATAATAATAATAATAATAATAATAATAACAACAATAACAACAACAACAACAACAACAAAAATAACAACAACAAACACAAAACAAGAAATACAGCAACTACCTGATCTTCTGTATGTCCTGCTGGAATTGCTGGATGCTCCCCCTGATGTGGACTGAGTCTATGTCCTTCTTCTGGAGTTTGGAGTTTGGATGTCCACATGTGGCATCATGTTGTGGAAAAGTTGCAAAAAAAAAATTAAAATCCTGATTCTCCAGCAGCATGGCAAAGGCTCCTGCCTCTCTGACAGTAACAGGGTCAAAGTCACCTGAGTCTCTAATAGTTTGAAAACAGCGGATGAGGTCCTCTCTGTGCTCAAACACTGTATTGATGGCACGGCTGTGGAAATTCCATCTAACATTGCTTGATGTTGGTAGTCTATGGGCCACTACTTTATCAAGGAGGTCTGTGCGCTTGGGTGATCTTGAAAAAAAGCTGGCAAATCCTCCAAGGTCAGAAAAAAAAATTCTCACTTTGGATATGTTAGAAGTGGCCTGTTGCATTATCAGATTGAGTTGATGTGCATAGCAGTGGATGTAATGGGCATTTGGGTACACATCTTGAATTTTTTTTTGAACACCAGCAGTGGCACCCCTCATCACACTGGCTCCATCATACGCTTGGGAGATGAGTTTATTCTTTTGATCCTCAGGAAGGATGACAGAAAGACGTTCTTTAAGTACTGTGGAGATGGAATCAGCTGTAGTTGAACGCAGAGGAATAAACTCAAAAAATCTCCCCTGTACGTAGTTTTTTGAGTCAATGTACCGCAGCACAAGCACAAGTTGGCAATGTGTGGAAATATCGGTGGTCTCGTCGGCCTGGATTGAGAGAAATTCGCTGCTCTGTGCTTCTTGAATTATGCGTTCCCTTACAACAGACAACATACAGTCCAACAGCTCATTCTGCACGGTCTTTGAAGTTCCCTTAAACACAGTGGCATTGTCGAGGTGCTCTTTTAAAACTCCGTCAAGGGAAGCAACAAAATCGACCAAGCCACGGAAAATCCCGGGGTTATCCGAGCTCTCGCTCTCATCATGGCCACGCAAAGCCAGCTCAAACGCACCACAAAATTTTACACAGTCTATTATTCTAGACAGGATGTGTCTATTTTTCATCACCTCTTCATTGTGCCTTCTAATGCCAATCCTGTAGCCCTCATCTAGCTGTTGGGCAATGCTAAGTGTCCCAAAAAACTGGAGTTTCATAGCGTTGTCAAGATGGCTTCGGCTACTTTCATGATGCTTGCACTTTTCAAAAAGATGTTTTAAATCGCGAACCCCTGTTGTGGTCCACAACGTTTCGGTGCCAGGACTTTGAAACAGCAAACACGGAAAACAATAAAAGGCATGACTTACATCACAACCAGCCAGCCAACTCCGTTTGTCATAACAAGTGCTGGAAAAGCCCCGAGTGTACGCGCGCCCGCGATCACTTGACTGCTGGTGAATTTGCAAGGAGGGTCGATCTGGTCCAAGCTCCTTGATTCTTTTTTTTTCTTCATCCAACCGCCTTGTGAACGGGTATCTTTGCAAAGATAAAACTGAATTTTCCATCATCTCGAGAAATTGCACTTGCTTCCACATCGATTAATTTAACTGATGTAGTTAACTGATGACTAGGTGCTGCTAAGTGAAATGAGAACGGTCCAATCACATAAGGCCAATCATATAAAAACAAATATGATTCGTTCTAACAAAAATGGGAGGGCTCGGGCGCAGAGCGCTGCGCCCCAAGAACAATTTAAAACAGGCCAATTAGAGCTTAGCGTCATATCACATGCATTGCGAAAGTTTGTGTACCTACATAGACACTCATTAGTCCGGCGCCCCGCACACGTATGAACAGACATTGTTCATGCATTTTTTTAAATTTTCAATAAATGTTAATATGACTAACCATAGAATGTTATAATTAAATCAATTTATTTCATTAATATTTGTGATAATAAATATTAATATATTAAAGGGGGCTAACTTGAAGGGGGGCGGCGCCCCAGCGCCCTCTATTGACCAGCCGCCAATGAGCGTATGTGTTTTGTTGAAGGGGACACGGTAGCTCAGTGGTTAGCACTGTCGCCTAGCAGCAAGAAGGTCCCGGCTGGGTCAGTTGGCATTTCTGTGTAAAGTTTGCATGTTCTTTTCATGTTCATGTGGGTTTCCTCCAGCTGCTCGGGTTTTCCCCACAGTCCAAAGACATGCGCTATAGGTGAATTGAATAAACTAAATTGGCCATAGTGTATGTGTGTGAATGAGTGTATGGATGTTTCCAAGTACTGGGTTGCAGCTGGAAGGGCGTCTGCTGTGTAAAACATATGCTGGATAAGTTGGTGGTACATTGAGCTGTGGCGACCCCTGATGAATAAAGGGACTAAGCCGAAGGCAAAAATAAATAAATTTATGTTTTGTTGAATGTGTCTATTATTTGGCCTATTATTTATGTGGTTATTACTATAGCTGCTTTTTATTAAAAAGTCATTTTTTATGAAGAGGACAAACTTCAATAGACAAAATTGCATTATTGTCTAGTCGCCCTTTCCCCAGGTATAGAACAAAAATCTCAGATTCAGCATGTAGAATCAGTGTTGGCCATCAGCTGAAGAGAGCGCTCTGATTGGTAGTTCAGCAACAAATCAGAGCTCAAGATCAAAAACACTGTAAGTGACTTAACCAAGTAATCAATTCAAGTAAAGAAGGAACACAAAGAAGCCAGCTGTAATTTCGCTACATTTCTCAAATATTTGCAAACAGTATGTATAATTAGATTATCAGACATATTTGCACGAGCAAATCCCTCCATGGTGAGTGACAATTACTCGGATAACAATAATAAATGCTGTTTGGTTTACACTTTGCATGTGCATGTCAAAAGTTTTGTTTTCCATTTGGGGAACGAGAAAACAGACTACTGCCCCCTGTGGGTGTGGAAAGAAATCTTCTCAAACAGGCGCAGAGTGCACACTCACGGTTTAGTCAGCTTCCATTATTGTCCAGACTGGACCAGATGCGAGTCGACACAAGCCGACAACACAGTTGGCTTTTTTCAGCGCTAGTTGTTTGGAGTTGACTTGATGTTTCCTGACTCTTAAGTGAATCACCTGCAACTTTTCACCATTGGCTCTATTTTTGTGTGTGTGCTTTGCTAATTTGCAGCACACTTTTTGCATTGGTCAATATACTGTATGAAAGAGATGTTTATCTCTGTATTCTTTAATTGGCATGTTGCCCATCGGTACTGGTTTAGAATTTTGTTCTTTTTTTTTTAAACAATAGTTTGCTGAGAGTGTGACTGCAAATGATTTAAGCAGGTGGTGGCAAGTCCCTGTCTTAAGTGTTTTTTTTGTTTTCATATTTTATTCATATTTCACGGAATAAATCACTAAAGTGTTGCCCTGAGATGCACAAATGTTTTACTCCAGGTTTGTGTGATACTAAATCCATTAGCAAGACCATGTAAAATCTAAAATGTAACTCACACAGTATGAATTTATGTTTTTGAACCTAATTACCTGTATAAAATCACAATACTCTTGCTCGTTGTTGAATTACTGAACTATAAACCCATCCAGGGATAATCATCTTTCTATTTTTGTTTCATTTTCAGTAAAGTGGGTGACATACTAAATAATGTCAGCTTGAAAATAAACAAGAAGGTGATTATATCTCACAGAAGTTGTTCAGTACAATATTCAAACTGTTAAAACTGGGAAGTCATTTTTAGACCAGTCTTCTGATCTGACATGTGGTGAACCAACATCCTGTGAGCTGAGCCTTTACCAATTATGCTAGAGGTGGGGCTGCAAAACAAAAAAAGTGATGTCAGTAATAGCTGCAAAAATGCTTGGTATTTTAAAAACACAATTCATTTTAAATGTAAAGGTGAAACAAGTGTGAGCAAGAGAGCCCCATAACATTTATTTTGGAAACCACTTGGTAATTCTGTTTTTCTGGATTTATTAGGTATGGGTTTGAGTAAAATATTAACATTGGTTTTGTTCTGTAAAGGTCTGAGAACACAAGATCTGCTAATTACTCTGGGATATGTTTTAATGGCAGATGCCCTTTCTGCCCGAACCCAGGCCTGAGAATGCACCCTCAGTGCTGTGAAAACACCCACACACTCTCCCGTTCACATGCATACACTATCGCTAATTTACCTTCTATAAAGGTCTGAGGACATCTATAAAGGTCTTTTGATAGAAAAAAATGGTCATTTAGAGAATTTATTTTATTTTATTGATGTATACTTAAAGAGCCCCTATTATGGGTTTTTGAAAATGACCTTCCATGTAGTGTGTAACACAGCTCTAAGTGAAGTGAATTATCCAGCTAAGGCTTAAATCTGAAAGTGCGCAGTGTTTAAAACTATTGATTCATCTATAAAAGAGTCGACTCATAGTGCTTCAAATGAATCGTCTTGATAACGAGTCTTTAGCCGTGCCGGCGTGACGTCGCTACAAAACTAAAGCCCCGCCCATTTGTTGCGCGCGCAATCCCGGGAAAATTGAAACCTCCGGCCCCACCCACAAACAGAGTGGCAGGAAGAAAAACACTGTAGCAGACCCCGGTTGAATCATGTCGCGAAGACGCTGTGCTCAGCTGGATATTTTGGAAGTGTGAGGGAAATCTAGGGTTATTTTCCCTACCCAAAGATGAGGCTGTGAAGAGTCAGTGGTGGAAGTTTATTTTTGCAAAAATACCTCAGCATTATATCACAGGCCTTGTGCTGTGTTTCTGACGAGTGCTTCAGCAATCTACACGCTTACAACGGGGGATTCGTTTGGTAAAGGAAGGATCAGAAAAGACTATTGATGTATGGGACTTTGCAGAGCTTGACAGGAACTTTACAGTACACAGTTCATGGACCAGTTTCTTCCTCCATTTCACAAGTGTAAGTAAGTGCGATTAAAATGGTTGCCTCCATGTTTTCTCTAGCTTGCAAATTATGTATTTAATTGTGTTTTGTTACTTGTAACCGCTTGTACTGTATCTGGTTAACTCTTTATATTCTCATATCGCGTCTAAAGCCACATTGAAAACGCGACGCGTGCTGCTTTGTTTATGGATTTAAATGCGTTTGTGAGCTCGTGCTCGTGTTCCACAGCCGTTTGTCGTTGCTATGGCCACCATCAGCTTTTCCTACACCTTTTCCTATCAGCTTTTCCTACACCTTTTCCTGCGGCGGTCAAGTTTCAAAATAGTTCAGCTTTTGCCACTGTGTGGAGTAATACTGAATGCGCGTCACTGTTTTTACTTATGGTTAAGAATAAAGAAATATGCTGGCGTTTAACTGCATCGCTTTAATGCATTCCTGCATTGGGCTCACACACATACCTGCTAACATTTGTCCCTGAAAATCCGGGAGACCGGGGGGGGTTAGGTTCGGGGGTGAGGTGTCTGAATAACACTGTTGAGAACCGGGTACTGTGTTAGTAACTGTACTATGAAGCATGTTTCGGGCGGCCGCTGCGATCGGATGCTATACCAATGTTGGCGACTCGGGGGTTTCACAGACCAAAATGCTGAGGAGCGGAGGGGGGGCGTTGAAATTACGAGAGTTTTCCAGGAGAAATAACAAAACGGAAGGGTGGCGGGAGATGGGTCTGAAATACAGGAGACTCCCGGGAAAAACGAGAATGTTGGTAGGTATGCTCACACATACACACTGCACTCCCTACTGACTACTTCAATATTGTTGAAGCCGTGGTGGGCATTTCTCTCGTGCTGAACGCTGGACCAATCGCAACAGACTGTCATCGGTCCAATCAGCGCAGATTAGCATCGCGCTAAGGAGGGGTTTGGGAACAAATGAATCGCTGAACGAATCATATGGGAGTCGCTGGGATAATTAGGTAAAAATAAATGCTTATTATAAGACAATGAAAGTGTTTTTTGACCTTGCATGCATATCAGCCTGTTGTTGGACGCCCCCTAAAACCACAATATGACCCTTTTTAATGCATAATAGGGGCTCTTTAAGAAGCAGGTGGAGGTACAGTAAAGAGGGTGTGACATAGGCTCTTTCGGGCTCATTGAAGACCAGACAAGCTGCAGCTTTCTGTATCATTTGTAGACATTTAAGGGTGCAAGAGCATTACAGTAGTCCAGCCTAAAAATGACAAGAGTTTAGACTAGAAGTTGTGCAGAATGATCGGTCAGAAAGGGTCTGATCTTTCTGATGTTGAAAGTGCAAACCTACGTGATCAAGCTGTGCTAGCAATGTACTCTTTGAAGGACAGCTGATCATCTAAGACAGGGATGTCCAAACTCGGTCCTGGAGGGCCGGTGTCCTGGAGAGTTTAGCTCCAACCCTAATCAAACACACCTGAACCAGCTAATCAAGCTCTTACTAGATATACTAGAAACTTCCTGACAGGTGTGTTGAAGCAAGTTTCAGCTAAACTCAGCAGGACACCGGCCCTCCAGGATCGAGTTTGGACACCCCTGATCTAAGATCACTCCAAGATTCCTCACTAAAGTAGATGGGATAATAGATGATGTCAGCTGGATGGGGAAATTATGTTGAATGTCTGAAGTGGTCTGCAGGGAAGACGAGAAGTTCTGTTGCCAGGTTAAGCTGTAAGTGATGATCTTTCATCCAGATATCCTCCTGACAGTGCGAGATCATTGTAGCTACTGTTGGATCATTTGGTTGACATTAAGAGCTGTGTGTCATGGGCATAACAGTGATAAGAGAAACCATGTGGTTGGATTATGGTTCCTAGTGATGTGGTGTAAATTGAAAATAGAAGGGGACCAAGAAACAACTGAGTGTGAAGTTAAAACAACCATGGCTTATGGTGAACAAGGAGCTACCTCCACAGTTTGGAACTGGATAAGTTATAAAAAATCAGATGTGGAGAAAATTACTATAATATGCAAGGTTTGCAGTAAAACAGCGGAAAGGACACATCCAATTATTTCCACCACCTCAAACACAAGCACAAACTAGAGTACGACAAAAGTTTGAAGTTGCACTACACTACACTACAAGTGGACTTAAAAAAAAAGAAAAATAATAAAAAAAATCAGTCTCGGATAAAACTTGCAGTGCATTTGCTAGTACAAACTGTTAAAGAAGAAGGATTTAAATTAATGATTCATAAACTGGACCCACGGCACAATATGCTTTTAAGGAAGTATTTTTCCAAAACAGCCAGCAATGTTTGAAAACTCTCTAAAAAACGTTGTCTATAGCAGACTTTTAAGCTTAAACTATATACAGTATATAAGAGTGGATGAAAGGATTGCAGATGAAGCGAGGTGCAGGTGCTCGCGCTTAGATGGCTGGTTGCATTGTGCATTGTTCAATCCTTTCAGAAGCAGCACATGCTGAAGGTGGGTGGAAGGGAAGTATGAGCCATCCTGGACTCAGGGTCCTCTGTAACATTAGTGCAGCCGCACATTGTTCCACCTCGGACAGACAGCACAGGCAATGTTACCCATCACCTGCATCCATGAAGAGACTTGGCATGTCCCCACCCACTGTGTGACAGTTACGGCTCAACCAGTGGCCTGGGCAGTAGAAGTGGGGATCATTCGGGACCTACCAGTTCCGGTCATGCTACAAAGAGACTATCCCAGATTTGACTAGCTCCTCACCTCCATGATGAGGCCAGCCAAACTCCAGCGAAGGAGAATATGGTGCCGGCCACAAAAGCTGGGGGGGGTGCCCAACAATCATTCTGGCCACAGAGAGGGTGAGTGTGCACATTTTGACCCAAATCCTTTTATGAATCGGTTTCAAGAAATAAATACAGGAGGAAATTTCAGAAAAGAACAGTGGGGGGTTGAATGACTCAAGCATTGTTGGTCACAAATCTAAATGGTGGATGAGGAAGTGCGTCTGCTGGGACCTCACCCTCTCCCATACTTCGTGGTCAGGAAGGGTCTGCTCTATTGTGTCGGACAACAGCAGGGGGAGGAAAACCACTACTGGTGGTCTTAAGGACGTAGACAGTAATGGAGCTGGTGCATTCTCATCCAATGGCAGGCCACTTGGGTGCCGCAAATACATCCAGCGCATCTGTGACCAATTGACCTAGACTAGATGGCGAGGTGAAACGGTTTTGCCAAGAATGCGTCACTTGCCCCGGATTTCACGCTGAAAACCTCCCCCAAGCCTGCTCGTGCAACTCCCCATTATTGAAGTGCCCTTCGAGCGCATTGGGATGGACCTGGTAGACCCACTGCCGAAGTCCGCCCAAAGCCATGAGCACATCCTGGTTATCGTTGACTATGCCACCAGATACCCTGAGGCAGTTCCCCTCCGACAAGCCATTGCCAAGACCGTTGCTAAGGAGCTCTTTCAGTTCATCAGCTAAGTGGTGATCCCCTCAGAGATTTTGACTGACCAGGGCACCCCGTTCATGTCCCAGCTGCTGGCCAATCTCTGCTGACTACTCCAGGTAAAACAGCTCCACACATCTGTTTACCATCCTCAGACTGACAGTCTGGTGGCGAGGTTTAACCAGACCTTAAACAAATATTGTGTCGAGTGGTCACAGAGGATGGGTGAGACTGGGACCTCATGTTGCGGTACATGATTTCAGAGTAAGAGAGGTGCCCCAGGCCTCCACTGGGTTCATGCCCTTTGAGCTCTTGTTTGGCTGGCAGCTCCGTGGACTGTTGGATGTGGCCTGTGAGACCTGAAAGCAACAGCCTGCCCCCATCGCACCGTGATAAAGCATGTACAAGACATGCGAGAACACATCGATCGAGTCATGCCCCTTGTCAAAGAACACCTGGCTGCTTCCAAGCATGCCCAAAAATGGCTGTATGACCGGACTGCCCAACCACAAGATTTCCAACCAGGCGACAAGGTTCTCATCCTTGTTCCCACCACCACAGCAAAGTTCCTTGTGTCCTGGCAGGGGCCAAGCACAGTGATGAAAAAGGTCAGGCTGGCCAATTACAAGGTGCATCAGCTGGGACGACGAAGGGAGAAGATCTATCACGTCAATCTTCTAAAAAAATGGATGGTGCTCTGAGGTGAGCTTGCAAGCCACACCCATACCCACAAGTGCCAGACTTTGGCTGTCCCTTCCTCTTCCAGACGGATGCCTCTGACACAGAACTGGGGGCTGTCCTGTAACAGGTACAGAACGGCAAGGAGCATCCAGTCACGTACATCAGCAGGAAGCTTACATCTGCAGAAACCAAGTACGCAGCTGTGGAGAAGGAAGCCCTTTCCATAAAATGGGCAGTCTTGGAGATGTGATATTACCTTCTAGGTTGTAGATTCACACTGGTGACAGATCACATCCCACTCCTGTAGATGTCCCAGGCCAAAAACACCAACGCTCACATCACCAGATGGCTCCACACGCTTCAGGACTTTCACTACCAGGTCTAACATCGCTCAAGAACATCCCACGGCAACGCGGGTGGTCTCTCACAGATGTGGTCAGTTTGGGCAGGTTTGTCATCTAACTTTCCCTAACCCATTCTCTCACCTCTCTTAGGCCACATAAGGACACCCCATGCCAGGATATTGCCTGGGGTGGGGTGGGGCTGGGGGTCCTTGTGAGTGTGGCGGGTCACCCAAAGGATATTCAGCGTCGTCCTGAAAAATTGCACATTCACCATATCTGGAGTATTCACATCGATCACCAGCAGCTGAGAGCAATCTCCCCAGCCCTAGATAAATGGCAGTACAAGTGCCTGAGGGAGAGGTTGGTCCTCCACAGACAGACAGACTAATGCTTGCTCTCTTTTTCATTTATAGAGATGACGGACTGAGGATTATTGTGACGAGTGTTTTGATACAGAGCCACACTGCACTTTCACTTGTCAGCACAACCATAAATTTCCTCTGGGGCTTGTTCAACTGCAACTTGTGTCTGCATATTCACTCCTACCTGCTACACAGGAAATAAAAAGGTGGCTTGTAGGCTATATAAGGCTTCTTTGGCATATCACAGCTGCACAGGCATGATGTACAAACACCTTTAGAGAAAGCATACAGGACTATAATGGATGATGTACCTCCAGAGAAAGCAAAGTGTTTTTGTCAATATTAAATTAGCTTAGCATGTTGTGCTAACATTATCCTTTCAAGTGTACAAGAGTTTGACTTTGAAGAAAAGCTCAGCAATGTTTCTTAATTCCAGTCTTAGCAATTCACTGCTCTGCTCAGTTTCATATACATCTCTTACCACTTCTGACATTTGTCCTAATTTGACCACAAGTGCCCTGCAAAGTGAAATTTGGAGGGAGCGTAACTTATTTGTTCCATTCAAAATGTTATTTTAGTGTGTGCATGTAAGTGTCATCTGTAGATAAAAATGCCACTAACTGTAGCCAAGTGCAAGTCCCTATGGTGTGTTACTTCCTGTAATTAACTATTTCACTTAATTTTAATTTATGTTGAATTTAAAGACATTTCATTGTGTGGATAGAGGCTTTCATTAATTTACTTAATGAATAGACAAATATGTATATCCAAAATATGTACACATTTAATAAATAATATTTATTTCTATATATAAAAAAAAAACATGCAAATCTAAACTAACATTTGAAATGTTTTCTCCACTCTAAATTTTTGCATTTGTATAAGATAATATAGAATTTATTGTTCTCTCAGTTTTAGGCAAAGGCATGTGACTGAATCCCTGCAACACAAGAACTGCTCAGCACAATTTGTCTGCAGCTTTAATTGATAGTGTCATGAATATGATTATCAAAGACATGAGAGTGCTGTCCATTATAGAGGATTAGGGCTTCTGTGCTAATTCTCCCTAAAAGAACATGCAACATAATGGAGACCAAAGATGTCAATGATTTACAGTACATCGAAGATGCTCTTTCTGTCTTCATGCTGTTACATGGCCAGTTTAACAACAGATGCCTGGACAGGTATTGCTAGAGAGGCACACTTGGACATAACCTTTCATTTCATAAACAGTGACTGGGAGCTCATAAGCTACTGCTTGACTACTATGCTACCCAAGGAAAGAAGCACCACAGAGAATATTGCATCCTGGATTGAGACAGCAATTGAAATGTTTGAAATACCTGCAAGCAAAACCCAGGTTGTTGTACATGACAATGCAGCCAATGTGGCAGCCCTCAAGCTGTTGGAGTAGAGGCATGGGATTAGATAGATTACATGATAATCATAACTGAACCAAAGCGTTAGACCAATGTAGGTTGACACCCCTAATGGCAACAATTCTTGATCTGCACTCAGAGATCCTGGTGATCAAAGTAGTCAGAGTAGTTAGAGGTGGAATCCATTTCTGTCAAACCAAAAGACAGAAGAAGACAGTCATGTACTGTACAGGAAAGTGCAGAATAGACTTTATTTTCTGAGGCCCCTTCAATAACTGCAGAAAACTGTTAATGATATTTTACCAGCCTGTCATGGCCAGGGTCTTTTCAATGCTGTTGTATGTTGGAGATGTAACATTAGAAACAGATGCTTAGACAGGCTGGTGAGAAAGGCTGGCTCTGTGGTTGGCACTGAATTGGAGTCACTTACATCAGTGGCAGAAAAGAGCACCCTGAGTAAGCTGCCATCAGTAATGAGCAATGACTGTCAACCCCTTCAAAGCACATTCTCTAAACAGAGGAGCATGTTCAGTAGCAGGTTACTTTCTCTGAAATGTTCAGCAGATATTTTGAGGAGGTCCTTTGTCCCATGGGGCTTTGAGCTCTATAATGCCAGTCAGAATGGGAGGGGTGTGCTGGACTTGTGCGACTGAGCTACTACCTCACATCATGTCAGTACTTGTCAGTACCCCATATTATGTACTATACACACAGTGTGAGTTCCTATATAATACTCTTTTTTTTGATAGCTGATAGTGTGGACTGTGTTTTTAAGCCTTGACTTACTTAATCGGTTGATTTATGAAATACTATTGTTAATGTTAATATTATTTAATTGCATTTTATTATTATTATATTTTTATTTAGTTGTGTATCTTCCTATTCAGAGTTTGTATCTGTTTTGTGTATTTTATGTATGGGATGCTATTGGATGACTGAATTTCCTTCAGGATCAATAAAGTATCTATCTAACTAAGAGGAGTCTTAGAAGTTTATTTAAGAAACCAGCAGTTGAGATGACTAGTCTTTCTGGAACTATCAAAATTGAGCGTAACTTATTTGTTCCATTTAAAATTGTATTTTAGTGTGTGCATGTAAATTTCTCTAGTAAGTGTCATCTGTGTATGAAAATGCCACTGACTGTAGCCAAGTGCAAATCCATTTAGTGTGTTACTTTCTGTAATTAATTAATTTACTTCATTTTAATTTGTCAATTCTAAAGACATTTCATTGTGTGGATAGAGGCATAAATTACTTAATGAATAGACAAGTATGAATGACCAAAATATGTACACATTTAATAAATAATATTTGTTTCAATATAGAAAAAAAAACATGAAAATTTAAACTAACATTAGAAATGTGTTCTGCTCTCTGAGTTTTTGTATTTATATAAAATAACATAATTTATTGTTCTATGGCGTCACGGTGGCGCAGTGGGTAGCACGTTCGCCTCACAGCAAGAAGGTCGCTGGTTCGAGCCTCGGCTGGGTCAGTTGGCGTTTCTGTGTGGAGTTTGCATGTTCTCCCCGTGTTCGCGTGGGTTTCCTCCGGGTGCTCCGGTTTCCCCCCCCAAGTCCAAAAACATGTGGTATAGGTGAATTGGGTAGGCTAAAATTGTCCGTAGTGAATGAGTGTGTATGGATGTTTCCCAGGGATGGGTTGCAGCTGGAAGGGCATCCGTTGCGTAAAACATATGCTGGATAAGTTGGCGGTTCATTCCGCTGTGGCGACCCCTGATTAATAAAGGGACTAAGCCGAAAAGAAAATGAATGAATGAATGAATTTATTGTTCTCTCAGTTGCTAACCTGGATTGTATCCAAACAACATAAAACCACAGGTGCCTGCTCACTGCAGAATTAAATGTGCACCTCAACTCTCCTGTTTCCACCAAAACTGTTTGTCAGGAGCTCCACAGGCTCAATATACATGGCCAGGATGCTATAGCCAAACCTTTGATCGCTCGTGCGAGTCAGAAAAGGTATTTTGCAAGAAGAATGCCCCAAAATCCCCCTGGCCACTGTGCGAGGCTTGTATCTGTCATTCCCAAAATGAACTGATGCTGTATTGGCCGCAAAAGGAGGCCCTATACCATATTAATGAATTATTGTGGTTTAAAACCAGGCATTTCAGTTCTTGCCCAACCCCATATATATATAGCCGTGCGATATTCTGCCAGTAACAGCACTCGTACCGCCTCTTCACCCTTCACCCTTGTGTTGTGTATTACTATGGCCACATAGAGCAACAAGCAGAGGACACTACAGTTTGACAAATATTGCTGCTGTTGGGCAACATAATGTACTTTTGAGGCTTTTTTTACTCAAGAATGTAGTTGTTTAGATTGCAACTATGTAGTTTATTTATAAGGATAGTGCCTATTTTAAAATATTTATAATTTCTGAGAAACAGCGCGTCAGTAGCCTGTCTTACTGAGCAAAGACGGTTGATGTTGTCCATCCACAACATGGCGACAGAGCCCTTAGAGGAGGAAAAATACAGCGTAATTTAAAACTACAGCTGAACAAATCATTATTAAACAGGTAAGTGATATTCTATGTCGATGTCTCTCTTTTGTATGTTGTAGTGCTGTATTTATACCATATAATTGTAGTGTATTGAGTGTGAGATGGGACTCACATATCAGGAATATGTGTAGTGTTGGCAGAAAGAAAGAAGAAATGCCCGCATGTGTTTAGAGTTTTTCCTTATCGCAAACACAACAGCAATCTGGTAGTCATTGCGCTGCTTTTTTCAGGGTTAATTATTGTGATATCCCGATTGCAACAGAGAAATACTGTAATGTTAGACTGTAATGTTAATAGACTATAATACTGTAGGGAGATATCTCTGTAGACTGCCGTTCAGGCGTATAATCTTAAATTGTCAGCAAAATCACCTGTTTTGTCTTCACTTTAGATATTATGCTAGAGAATCATGAATTAGTAACGGCTTCTGCTGTTCTGACATCAGCTGCAGATGTGATTGAATGGTGGAAGAAAGTAGTTCCTAATACAAAAGGGTTTTTAGACTTTTAGACCGTGTTTGATTTTCTTTTTTTATATACACAATTATACAGTCAAACTGTTGTAAAAACACAATATCACACTTGTAGCAGTTTGATGTGGCTGTATATCATCACTGGTGGGACACTAGGGCAACGCACGCCTCCCACCAGCCACATCGCGCTGCTACTCGTGTGATATTGCTCATATATATATATATATATATTATGTGTCATAAAACCCATTTGAGCAGTTTTTTTTTTTTTTTTTTCAAATGATGCATTAGTCACATTTGTATAACCAAAAATGGAGGAGTACTTTAAGTTATTTGAAGAACAATCCGTGAGAAGAAAATATAACAAAATAAACTTAATAACAAATAAATACAAGTGTAATAGGATATAATACATATTTTCATAATATATTTATCATTATATTATAAAATATTTATTTTTAAGTAATTACTATTATATAAAATATTTAAAATTAGTACAAATAGGAGCTGAGTCTATATCATTTGCTTATTTTAGATTAATTTATGATGATTAAGATAATTTAGGCAGTAAATTATACTTCAGAATTTATCTCAAATCCCATAACATCAAGAGCAGCTGAATAGTGTTGTTAGTAACTGGTTTCATTTGTAGTTTATTTGGTGAGGGCGTCAGTTAAAGCCTGTTTACCAATCCATTAAAACCTGTATATAGGCTGTGAAGACCACATATCATCTATATAAATATACCCTTCATGACTATTAATTCAACCATCCTGCTGGTTTATTACAAACAGATCAGTGAATACAATATCTGTTCAAAACTGAGGCTTGTCTAAAAGCACAATTTAAATACAATTTGACATACAATTTCACAAACAATAAGACTACTGTTGTTGTTGTTGTTGTTTACTGCAGAACTATATCTAATTAAAACATGAAAAGCACAGTATGCTAATTTTGTACATTTTATATCGTTGCAAGAACAGTGTGCTTATTAAATTCTCAATGACATCGAGAGATTTCATCAGTAATAAACAGGTACAGACAACTAATACATGCAAGAAATACAAAATTAAAATTCAATTTTTAAGCCATGGCTAACATGGCGCTGTAGCTTTTCTAGCAAAACAGGAAACTACTCTTTGTTTCTTGTGCTTTGTTGAGTCTTTAGCTCATCCTCCTGCACCACTGTAAACATCTACATGAGAGAGAAGAGACAGATAAATGTGTCACACGACAGAAAACCACATTACCCAGAATGCATTTCTTAAGAACACTCCACATTAAAAAAAAAAAAAGGCTCATTTTACAAGTCCCCAATGTAAAAGTTGAGTTTTACCATTTTTGAATCCATTTAGCTGATCTCCGGCTCTGGAATGAGTGCTTTTAGCTTAACTTAGCATAGATCATTGAATCAGATTAGACCATTAGCATCTCCTTCAAAATGGTTGCAGCTGGCGCAATGATATTGCACAGCACCTGAAGATATAATTGCGCCTGCTGCAGCCATGGTATGGCAGCAAAGTTCCCTGATGATTATGCCATTATAGTTCCTAGCCATATCGACCTACAAAACAGCAACTTTTCATTTTCCGTCGATCTTAATATGTGATGTACCTACAGAAGTCAAGCTTTAAACAGAAAAATTATCAAAACTTTTTTTTAGCGAGATGCTAATGGTGTTTCTGAGATGGGCTGAATGGATATTTACCAAAAAATGGTATTGCTTTAAACTACACCACATGCAATGAATAGGTTTGGTACTAGAGACATACTAGCATTCATGTAATGTTAAATGTAAGATGAGCCAACAAATAAGTCTTTTATTGTGTTTTATGTAGTATTCAACACAGGAGAATTATTGTGTTTAGATGATCCATAATGAAGCTGCTTTGTGGGATAAACAGGCTAACTGTAGCTTTGCTCACCATTGTTTAGTTTTATTTCACATCGTGTCCTGCTGCTCCTTAACAAGAGAACTGCAAAAACATGAAGTCATTCGAGATCAGCATTACATTTCATACCATTCTCGAGATTAACAACAGCTCTGCAGCAATAAGCTAATTAATTACCACCGTAAAAATTGAGCATTACACTGTTTGAGTTATGCATGTGAATGATGACCTGACATCACTTCTTTAGTAAAGGTTTGAAAGATTTTATTTCTGATTCAATTCTAATATTCATCTTTTTGTGTTTTCATTTGCATGCCACGTCTATTTTCTATATATTATTTGCCATTTTTTTAACAAAATACTACATTCTGTGTCTGTTCATACAAGGTTACATTGGTTATAAAAATGCAAATCAATCTGTGAAACACAGATAGAAATAGCATGTGATGTCACATCCTCTGGCTTCCTCTGGAAGGCATTGAGGTGTGTCATTATTTGTCTCATTAATTTGTACGAAATGTTTAGGATACATCAATACCCTGTTATTGTGATATTTCAGTGAATGACTCACTCACTCTTTAAACACAGTAATATAATGAAAATGCATACAATTGTGTTTTAGACATGCCATGTGGAATCTAGATCAAGATGCTAACCTCAAACCAAAGCACAACATGGTGGAAAATGTCAACTCTGTTATTGTCAACTCTGTTAGTGATTTAAGTAACAGTTTAACTAAGTAAAATTAGTAACAGAATCAAATGTTCCCCATCACATTTAACCATTTTGTATTATTTTTACTTTATTAATGGATTCAGTTATACATTTGTTGCATGTCAGTCATGATGCCAAAATGATTAATATGTACCCACAATTGTAGAATGAGTCATAGTAACATCTTATAGCCACCAATCAGAAAAAAATTCAATCATCAAATGCACATTTTTGCATTATACAAATACACAAAACTGTGTATTTGATGATTTTAATTTGTTTCTTATTTGTGACTAAGATGTTACTATGACTCATTCTAGAATTGTGCGTATACACTCACCAGTCACTTTATTAGGTACACCTGTCCAACTGCTTGTTAACGCAAATTTCTAATCAGCCAATCACATGACAGCAACTCAATGCATTTAGGCATGTAGATATGGTCAAGATGATCTGCTGCAGTTCAAACCGAGCATC
The DNA here is from genome assembly GCA_903798115.1 of Danio jaintianensis. NCBI lineage: Eukaryota > Metazoa > Chordata > Actinopteri > Cypriniformes > Danionidae > Danio > Danio jaintianensis. The sequence goes on along the minus strand of CAIGQV010019951.1, from coordinate 1,142,370 downwards.
AGAATGGGGAAGAAAGGTGATTTAAGTGACTTTGAATGTGGCATGGTTGTTGTTGCCAGACGGGCTGGTCTGAGTATTTCAGAAACTGCTGATCTACTGGGATTTTCGTGCACAACAATTTCTTGTGTTTACAGAGAATGGTCTGAAAAAGAGAAAATATCCAGTAAGCAGCAGTTCTGTGGGCACAAATGCCTTGCTGGTGCCAGAGGTCAGAGGAGAATGGCCAGACTGGTTTGAGCTGATAGAAAGGCAACCGTAACTCAAATAACCACTCGTTACAACCGAGGTATGCAGAAGAGCATCTCTGAATGCACAACACGTCGAACCTTGAGGCAGATGGGCTACAGCAGCAGAAGACCACACCGGGTGCCACTCCTGTCAGCTAAGAACAGGAAACTAAGGCTACAATTCGCACAGGCTCACCAAAATTGGACAACAGAAAATTGGAAAAAGATTTTCTGGTCTGATGAGTCTCAATTTCTGCTGCGACATTTGGATGGTAGGGTCAGAATTTGGCGTCAACAACATGAAAGCATGGATCCATCCTGCCTTGTATCAATGGTTTAGGCTGGTGGTGTAATGGTGTGGGGGATATTTTCTTGGCACATTTTTGGCCCATTAGTACCAACTGAGCATCGTGTCAACACCACAGCCTACCTGAGTATTGTTGCTGACCATGTCCATCCCTTTATGACCACAGTGTACCCATCTTCTGATGGCTACTTCCAGCAGGATAACGCGCCATGTCATAAAGCGTGAATCATCTCAGACTAGTTTCTTGAACATGACAATGAGTTTAATGTACTCAAGTGGCCTCCACATTCACCAGATCTCAATCCAATAGAGCACCTTTGGGATGTGGTGGAATGGGAGATTCACATCATGGCTATCTTGTCAATATGGACCAAAATCTCTGAGGTATATTTCCAGTACATTGTTGAATCTGTGCCACAAAGGATTAAGGCAGTTCTGAAGGCAAAAGGGGGTCCAACCTGGTACTAGTAAGGTGTACCTAATAAAGTGGCCGGTAAGTGTATATTAATCATTTTGGCATACATACATATTTGAATGATATGCAACAAATGTATAACTAACTCCATTATTAAAGTAAAATAATTAACACTTGAACATTTGTGGACAAATATGTTTAGCTGGTGAGTTTAAAGATCTACCACAGAGATGTCAGTTAACAGGATTAAAGAAATTGCCACTATTTGTCATTAGCTGTTCCTGTTTGAAGTGTGACAGTTTCCAGGTACTGTCAGCCACAACCATCATTATACTCTGAAAAAACAACAGGAAATCCTTGTTTCGATATTTACATTTCTTCGTTTGAAATGATAAACTTAGCATGCTGGAAATGTTCAATTTGGAAGTGGTTATAAAAATACTATGTATGCTCATATTTTTAAACATTTTTCCAAACCTTTATCTTTGTATGTTTTTAAAGTGTCTAACTGTTCAGCAAACCCACTTCTTTTAGTGCTGGGAAACCAAACATGACGTGTGAGTTTGAGGTGTTGTCCAGCAGTGTGCAGCCACTTTCTGAAAATAAGTGATGCAGAGTTTTCCGCTCTCTGCCTGGCCACAGACAGCTTCGTTTTTATTGCACACAACCACTAACAGACACTCCTCTTTGAGTGGGAGAGGCTGTTTTCACGGTTTGCAGACCCCCTGTGTATGATGTCTCACAGGGGCAAACAGTTGCCATCATATGTCACAGACTCATAGAACACAAACAAAGTGTACAAACAGATGTCTACAGTGATGTGAGATCTCTCATCTGGTTGCATTTAGTCAACTGAAGCAAATGGGTTTAGATATTTATGTTTGGTCTAGCTGTGTGCCGCAAATGAGTCAAGCCTAAATTTAAATAAATACCAAAGACCAAACTAAGCAACCCGCTCAACAAGCTTCACAAGGTCAGGTTAAATGTGTGAGGTTTTATCTCTCGTTTTTTTTAAAAGCCATACATTTGAACTGCAATTTGAACCTGATGCAGCTTCTGTACATGAACATGAAACGGAGTGGTGAAATGGTGAAACCTTCCTGGAGGCATCGCGTGCATTTATCAGGATTTACAGAGCCTTTAAAAACGATGTTACTAGATGACATAGATGCTTTTGGTGCACATGTACTGCAGAATTGTGGCATCAGCTTGTTTTTGGGGATATTGGAGTTATTTTACACTGTGTAACTGCGTTTAGTTTGAAGGACAAAATGTTTTTTCAGTGTGATCATAAACAATACACAGTAAAAAGCGATAGGTTGATTTGACTTTTTAAAAAGTAAGTAAACTTGTTGCTTTTACAGCCATTTGTTGACTTTACTTAAAATGAGTTAACCTGTTGCCTAAAGGGGTGGTCCAGTACGATATCATATTTTAAGCTGTAGTTCATGTGTAATGTAGCTGTGTGAACATAAATAACATCTCTGAATGTAATATGCTCAGTTCAATGCAAAGGGAGACATTGGCTTTTACAGAGTTAGCTTAGCAAAGCCTACAGCGAACGAAGTTTGGGGACTACAAAAAATACATCTGGGTTAGTGAGATCACAAACTCTTCAGGTTACGCACATTCACCACGTGCATTCATCCCTCGCAGGGAAGGGGCGTGGCTAGAGGGGCTGTAATATTATAGCAGAGAAAGCTAAAACACCATCCAAATACTGCTATTTCCACAGAGCTTGTTCTGTTTCTGTATTTGGGCTTCCAAAGGACATGACACAAAGAGAGAAGTGCTTACAATTTAATTTGAATTATGTTCCAGAGAATTATAAAAAAGATATAGCTCTAGCATTTGACAAAGGACAGCTTCCAGAATCTCTACCAGTTCAGTGCTGGATTCGGCTAAAAACTCCTGAAATAAGGAGCAGCTCCAACCATAATAGAAGAAGCTGTGGATTGTGAGCCACAACCTGTAAGTATTTTACTTTGTTAAAATTGATCTATTACATGCATAATTTCTAGCATTAACGGTATGTTGTAGCAAGGACGTAAGCAAGGATGTAAACAACAGGAAATGGCTTTTTCATGTTAGCTAAGTAGCAGTATATTATTAAAGTAAGATATATGAAAAAATAACATGATTTTTAACAAATGAAGCATAAGCACACATTGCTTTGCATCTTATAAACACAACCAAGCCTTAAAATACACTCTGGACCACCCCTTTAAAATTGTTAAGCAAATGAACTATGTGCATAATTATAAAAAAATAAGTCAACTTAACGTGTTCACTCACTTTTTTTAAGTAAAGTCAACTTGTTAACAGGGTTACTGACATTTTTATTAAAGTAACTAATCACATTTTACAGTGTACAACAATAATAATCATCCTTATTTTATATTCATAAATAATACCAATGTATCATTAAATAGGGCCTCACGGTGGCGCAGTGGGTAGCACAATCGCCTCACAGCAAGAAGGTCGCTGGTTCGAGCCTCGGCTGAGTCGGTTGGCATTTCTGTGTGGAGTTTGCATGTTCTCCCCGTGTTGGCGTGGGTTTCCTCCGGGTGCTCCGGTTTCCCCCACAAGTCCAAAGACATGCGCTATAGGTGAATTGGGTAAGCTAAATTGTCCGTAGTGTATAAGTGTGAATGGGTGTGTATGGATGTTTCAAAGTGATGGGTTGTGGCTGGAAAGGAATCCGCTGCGTAAAACATATGCTGGATAAGTTGGCGGTTCATTCCGCTGTGGCGACCCCAGATTAATAAAGGGACTAAGCCGAAAAGAAAATGAATTAATGAATGAATATTGACATCAAAATGAATATGAATATTTCAGCCTTTTGTTACCTGTGCACATCGACTTATTTCTTGTCTTTTTCCTGTTGGATGGTCACCTCTGGGGAGAAACACAAATGTTCATCAGCATATCATGGTTCCCATCTTGCACACATTCATACATGCTTAAAATCATCTCATATTATTCATAGTCAGCAGGAAAAAAAAAAGCTTGCTTGCCATTCGTCTCCTGGATAAACACCTTAAAGGATCAATGTCTCTATAATCAGCTGGAAATGCACCTTGTAGCATTAGTATGTCAGGCAGAGAGCAAACGATCTTGTACTTACGTTTGACCTCCAGCTTACAGGCAACTGTTGCCTCACCGAGAGCATTCTTGGCCCTGCAAGTGTAGACGCCGCCGTCAAAGCTGGATGGTTTGCGGATTTCGAGAGAGCACACACCTTGGTTGTTGATCTGCCTGAATTTGGGATCATCTCCTAGGACCATCTGGTTCTTCAGCCACTCGATCTTGGGCTGCAGAATACAAAATGTAAGCCGTTTTAAATGTGAGGTTGTGAATAATATTAGCAAAACAACGTCAAAAGCACATCAAAAACATGTGAAAGATGCAAATCAATTTATTATCTTGGTAGCAAAACGACATCAAATTGACATCTAACATTGGCATCTAAAAACATGTCAAAAATTGATTACAGGATTGTCCTGTAATCGATTTATGTTTTTTAATGCCATTTGATCTCTATTTTACTGTCAACAAGGTTTACATGCATTGTAGGGATACAAAATCCAGTGTGAATTTGGAATTTAAGCTTTCACAGAAACAAACCTTTTCTAGTATTATAATACTTTTTATGTCATTACTTTGGTCGTCAATAGGGCATCAGTGTTTGGATGTCAAATAGAGGTCAAGGTTTTGGCATCAAACCGATTTCCCGCTGGGAGGTCTGTCTTACAAAGGCAAAGTGCAGTGTCTACACAGACACTTAAACTGAACAAAATAGCTTTACATTTTTAGTTTTAACAAATTTTTGACAAAATGTGCAGTTACTGCATTTTGCCTTTGTAGGGCAGAAGTTATCCAAAACTAGATTGTATAGCAAATGCATTTAACACATTAACGTTTAAACACTCAATTAGATCAAATAAAATTTTATTACAGTAGCTGCAATTAATACATGGAATACCAACTGAAGATGCATTTATTAATCCATAGTAATGCTGTCAACTGGTGTAACTGAAGCTATGCCCAACTCCAGTGCTAACGCTCCTGTAGCCTCATTAAATTTTATACCTCACACACACTTAGAGGTGTCACGGTCCGTTTATAATATGTCACACGTCCCAGTCTAGAATTTCTGCCCATTCAAAGCTGGAGCAGCATGTTACTGTACTACATAGGTCAAGCATTTTAGCATTCTGTTAGCACTATAACGTTACGATCTCACGACTCGCTGTTTTACTGGTAACTTTCCTGAAAAAAAGAGTCATACTGTAAATCCCATCTGGATCTAATATGTATGGTTTCACAGATGAAGTTCATCAGATGCTAAATTGCTTCATATTTTAAGATTTCACAAAATGACTAATGCAGAGATGCTATTAGGGAAGGTAGAGATTCAAATATTATCCTTCATGAATTTAACATGTCGATATGAAAACATTTTCACTTTGAGGTGTTTGATTTGAGCAATTTAAAAGTTAGTTTGATTCTCATTCAGGCTTATGTTAAACCTTTAAAGGAAGTGATAAAGTTAGAGCAGCCCAGCTGAAAACAACATCAACAGGCTTTAATTAAGTTAAGTTAACTAAGCTATGGTTTTAAGCACAGAAGATGTCAATTTTTGGTTAAAAATATTAATAGACACACTGACACTGTAACTTTCAAAAGTGGTTTATTAGGACATAATTCCAACCAACCTAAACTGCTTTTGAGAGAAACAGTGGCAGCATGTCAATTTCTGTTTATTTACCATTTTTAATGGGGAACCTGCTTTAAGTTTCATTCTTCACTAACTTTTCTTAACTTGAAATATAGCAATGTCAGACAGACTGTAGCAGGAATCTTGCTAATCAAACATCTAATTGATCTTGGATTTCACAAACTGGCAGTAATAATAAGCTCAGTGATATTGCAGACTGTTCAATATAAATGAATATGTCCTACTAAAAACATTGGTACCATTTCATCAATTGATGGACAAATCATTTACCATGGGCAATTTAAGTTTACAAAACAAACCTGGGCCCATACTCACAAACCATTTTATCTGAGCAATAATAGTTCTCCTAAATAGCAATGAAAGTTTTCTCTTGAAATCTATTCACAAAGCTACCGAGACAAACATTTACCAATGATTAGGGATGTTTTAAGTTAAGAGTAAGGGTGGGGTTGACTTTGTTGCTATGGATGATGTCAGCATGATTACTAACCATGCACACAGGGATTGGTTGATAGGGAGAGGAGGAGTCTCTAGAGACTCTGTTTCTAGTCTAGTACAGAAACATGCTCACTCCAGTGAACTTGAGAAGATGGTAGACTGAGTAGGGTTAAATTGGAACTGGGGCTAGATACTGTACATGTAAATGTCTGGAAATTTACTTGTGTATATGTACTGTATTTACTGAAAACTTCAACTAAGTTCAAACATCAAACATGCACAACCTGAAAGCCCACTCAATTCCAGATGTATCCTGATCTGGTAGCATCAAAATGGGAAAAGAAAAACATACAGTAACCATGCTACAACTGTTGCATGGATATTGATGGAACAGCACAATTTCTCAACAATGGAGAAACATTACTTTGTCAAAAAGCTTTAGACACCCTGGAACCTTGGGAACCAGCATGAAAGCATGCACTTTAGTCCAGCCTGAGAATCTGGCTTTTGGGGGGCAAATAACTCCTTGATTTCTGCCCACTCAAACACTTTTAACTCAATCAACTCTTTTAACAAATACTGTATTGTTACTCTTAAGGAGGCTATTGTTGGGGTGTTGAAACTCATTACTTTCTGTTGTTGCTTTGAGAGTTTTACATTTTCAATTGCATCCAACATGCTCAAGTCACCCCAGACATCTCTGGAACTTTTGTTAGCACAAAATAGACAGCAGGCCCCTTCGGACACGCTGTAATGAACAAGAATTTTGTGGTGTCTTAGAAGTCTAACTTGTCAGGATTTGCATTCACCCAAGATTCTGCGTCTATCTCAGCTGTTCTTGAAACTTGAGTCTCCGTCCCCCTCCTTGGGAATTACAAGCTAACACAGTCCCCACATGACTGTTTACCAGCTGGCTTCAGTGGTCAGCAAGAACGGCCAACAGTGTGGTGCTTTTTGTACTTTATGACAGCAGCAATGGGCATAAGCTATTTATTGAGCTTGAATCCAAGGACGTTTGGACATGCTGATACCATCGTTGGACTATTGACAGCTGCTGTTGAATTACAACGATACTCTTTTAGAAGTATATTTGTAGCAATGCATCAGCTAATTCTAGCATCCAAACAAGTAAATAATGATTGGTTAATTGTTTACAGCAGAAAATGTGGAAGGGGAAAGGAGAACATACAGAACAAACATGTCCCTTTAACACATTTTGTTGATTATAAGTTACATTGCAACTACATGCCAACTTATTCTCATTACAATATTAGTAGACTGTACTGTAAGGTTGGGGTTAGGGTTAATGTAATTTGACATGTATTTGCAAAGCTTCTTATAGTTAGAGAATGTGTGTTGTGTTGGTGGAGCAGTATCAGCAGGTATTAAGCAGACAGACTACAAATAGTCTAAAGATAATTAGTTGGCATGAAGTTGCAATGTAACTTAACGTCAACTAAATGTGCAAAAGGGACCATCAAAATACAGTGATACCGATACTGTGGCTTTGAAAGATCATTCATACCTTTGGACTGCCTCGAACTGCACACAGTAGTTTGGCGGTGTAGCCCACAGTGGCAGCTCTGTCTTTGAGAGGGGCTGTGAACTTGGGAGCCTCGCTGAAATCGTGTTCCTTGTACTCGAGTGGTTTGTAGACAATACCTACAGGAAGGGGGACAACAACCTCAGCCGGGACTGACAGTTGTACAAAGGGTACAGCTGTTACATCACATTAGGTCTAAGCATGTGCAAAATTACATGCTTTAAAATCCACTAGTTAGTGGGTTCTTTGTCAGATACAACCTGATCAGACATATTTAATTGAAGATGTACTGCAAACATTGTCCATCTGAATGGCTGTAGCAGCTATGAATATAAAGTAACACTCCGCTTTTTTTGGAAATAGACTCATTTTACAAGTCACCTACTGTAGCGTTACACAACTGAGTTTTATCATTATTAAATCCATTCAGCCCATCTCTGGGTATGAAGGGACCACTCTTAGTCTAGCATAAATCATTCAATTGGATTAGACCAGGGATGGGAAAATTTGGTCCTTTGGGCCGATGTCCTGCAGAGTTTTGCTCCAACACTAATCAAACACTCCTGAACAAGCTAATCAGTGTCTTCAAGATCACTAGAATGATACAAGTAGATGTGTTTGATTAGGGTTGGAGCTAAACTCTGCAGAACCTCTTGAACTTTTGAGTTTGCCCATCCCTGGATTATACTGTCAGCAGGAGAGCAGCACTCTAGGTTAGGTTCTCACTCTAGGTTCTAGATTTAATAAATAGTAAATCGTGAATAATTTATGATATTTTGGCCAAGTATAGTCACCCATACTTGGAATCTGTGCTCTGCATTTAACCCATCAAAGTGCACACACACAGCCATTGCTGTGGCGCCCGGGGATTGGTGCCTTGCTTAAGGGACTCACCTCAGTCTTGGTATTGAGGGTGGTAAGAGTGCTGGTTATACACTCCCACCACTAACAATCCCTGCCAGAGATGGGACAGAGATGGGGGACCTGCAACCTTCTGATCACAAGTCCAACTCTATAACCATTAGGCCACGGCTGCCCACGTTTGGACACCTGTGCCCTATACTATCATTCACTATTCCTTATGCTATTCCAGTAATGTTGTTCTCTTAAATGAATGAATTATATGAGTGCACAAACATAGAAACTGGATGTGCCATAGGTGCAGACAGTCTGGGCACTGATTATTGCTGTGAATTATAGGATTGAATGAGTGCACTTCTCAAATATATATTAAAATATAAAGGATGGTTTGATTCGCTGCTTCAGTAGTGTTCATTTATGCCTGGAGAGCTACAGTAATCTCTGCTTGAAAGGCAGTCCTTCAGAACCAGGACTGGAGACCCTATACGTAAAGGAAAAGGAATGACATAACAGATAAACAGAGTAAATAACAGATAAAGCAGGCATGCTCAATCATGTTCTTGGAGATCTATTCCGAGTTCAGTTTCAGTACATGCTCCCATTCACCTCTCTTATTATGAAGTGTTGCTGAAAAGCTTATTTATCTGATGTAGCTGCATTTGACTAAAGGGTCTGAGCTGAACTTAAAGAGGAAGGTAGGACTGGGCATCTGAGATAAAGCATAGTGAACTGAAAGTACACTAATTACAGCGCTGCAGCAGGGATGTCTAAACCTGCTGCTGTAGTGATGATGTTCTGTAGAGATTAGCTTTAGCCAGCTTCAGTCCACCTACCTAAAGGTTTATATTGACTCCGAAGACCATAATTAGCTGGTTCAGATATTTTAAATAGGGTATGAGATACATTCTACAGAAACTGGATTAGATAACCCTGTAGTATGTCTATGGAAGTTAACACATTAATAAATAATCCTAAATAATAAATGTCTTAAATAATCTGCCAAGTGTGTCATTATGCTTCAGGTAAGACTTTTAATTTTGGTGCATCACTATAAAACAATGTTATGTTTCTTGTTTTTTGTTGCATGATCTTATGTCCCTTATATTGTTGTTATGCAGTTTCAAAATGCAACATTGTATTACTTTAAGGAACATTTAGAACACATAAAATTAATTAAAGTTAAATTAATTTGCGATTAATTATGAGTTAACTCATGGCACTGATGCAATTAATTGCAATTAAATATTTAAATCGACTGACAGCTCTACACTGTAGTAAAACTAATCTTAATGAACCCTGCTGAAAAATACACAATACATTTAGCATAAATTCCAAGTTGATTTTTGCTGGTTAGAGCTGGTATGCTGTTCTCAACCAAAATTATGCTAGTTCAGCTGACCCACCAGCATTCCTGCATCTTACACATGCTAAAAGTACCTGCCAACAATGCAAGAGTTTTCAGCAGGTGACTAATCTACTTCATAAATCAACTTGTAGTTTGTCGGGTAACTAATCAGTTGATCATTGATCATTGTAACCTAAATTAGTATTACTACGCAGTGAAGACAAAAAAAATATTTGTGCAATCATGTCCTGGGATAGAAAGGTTACAACAGGAAACTGTGTCAGCGAACTTCAACTAACCTTATAGCCATGTCGAGAACTGACAGATGCATGTTGCTAAATTATAGTTAGTTTCGCAGCACTGCAGTATAATCCATGCTGTCATGCAGATCCTGTGTACCTCTGATGTAAGGAATGAAAAGTGTCATTAGCACTTAAGGCAGAGCCAAGTCTTATCTTCACACGGTGAGAGCACTTAGTATGTGCTGTCAATATTTACCACTGAACCAAGTTGTCCCACTTATTTTAAAGGAGTAGTTAATTTAGTAGTTCACCCCAAAATGAAAATTCTGTCATCATTTACTCACATTTTGAACACACTTGTTCAATATCTATTTGAGTTTCTCTCTTCTGTTGAACACAAAATAAGATCATTTGTAATTTCTTCAAAAAAAAAGATTTTTTTTAAACCCTTACTATTGAAGCTAATGTGTCCCAGCAACCGGCATTGTCAAATACCTCCTTTTTTTAACAGAAGAAAAAAAACTCATAAAAGTTAAAAACCACATGTGGATGAGGTGAGAAATGTGGTGTGATGTGAGAGAAAATATGATGTTATTTTTATTTTGGGTGAACTATCCCTTTAACAATCAATTTCCTTGTAGGTTGCTCACAGCTGAAACATAACAAATTGTCACATCAATATCAAATGTGAGGTAACATGCATTATCTGCCCTGTCCAGTCACAACTACAGTACTGTTCAAGGTTTCTTACTTTTAAATCACTTATTATTTCTCAAATACTCATGGAAGATCTCATATGCTCATTAAGGTTGAAAATAGAGTAAAAATTGCTACTGTGAAATATTCCAATTTTAAATTGTCACATGATTCTTCAGAAGTCATTTTAATTGACCAATTTATTGCACAAAACAATTCGGAATATTTTCAATGAAGAAAACAGTACAATATCTTGACCTCACCTGTTTTCTTAATACGAGCAGCATCTTTTGTAACAGCGGCACTCTCGCTCCTTCCAACCATGTTTTCAGAAAAAACCCTGAAGGTGTATACATTTCCCATCACAAGGTCGGTGACAGTAACGTTTAACCTGTGGAAGTGCTCCAGAACCGTGAACCAATCCTGCCAAAAACAATACAACTATCAGTTTGCTTCAAATGGATACAATGCATACATTTAAATGCAAAGTATAACATTTTCACCACTAGAGGGTGCATATTAACAACAAACAAAGGTGTAGTTTGATGGCACAGTAACTGAGTGTGAAATCATGGCAGTTGTGGTCTTCATTACACCCTACGGGACTGTTGAAGCTGTCGTAAAACTGTTGAAGTCAAAGCAATCGCTGATTAGAGACAACACTTAAGCAGCAGAGCTTTTATTATGTCACAGATCACCGATTCTGGGTCTTCAGCTCGTGATCATGTGGGGAAAGGTTTTATCATACTAAATGCATTTCAGGGTTCTGTTATAAAGTTGTTCTGTGCAGTCTAAAACAGCCAACATATTAAAGATCTTTGGGGTTTCCCTGTTTTCTATAAAACCAAACCAAAAATCGGGGATGTGTGACGTCATTTAAATTGCTTATTTCTTTGGATTTAAAGATTCTTTTAAACATTTGTAAAAATGTAAGTGCATAAGTCAGCAAAATTAGTTAATTCTAGTGGTTTTTGCAAGACAATCTTAGATACTGTAGCTTTTACTGACAGTATTCTATGTAGGCCATACCCAAAATGAGAATGTTCTCACTATTTACACACACTCAAGTCAAGTGATTCTAAATTTCTTTCTTCTGTCGAAAACAAAAAACAAGATATAGTAAAGAATGCTAAAAAAAAGCAGCCATTGACATCCATAGTTAAAACACATAATAGGCTAGGATGGAGGTCAATGGTTGTTTTTTCCCAGCATTCTTCAGTATATCTGCCTTTGTGTTCAACAGAAGAAATAAACAGGTTTGAATAAGTGGAGGAAGAGTAAACGAGATATATTGCCCTGCGGTTTCCTTGCAATAAACAAACTAGTGTTAAATATCAATGGGGACCACTTGTGGTTTTGGCTAAAGTGTCTTTAGATGACGTGATTTTGTACTTTGTGTTCTCTGCACATCTTGTGTTCACATCAAGCTAGCTGTTTAGTATCATGCTTCGCATCATGACAGTGAGAGTTATGAGATGTCATCATGGTGCTCTCTCGATCTATCAGCACTTTACACCTTCCCAAGTTGATGATCTCCCGCCAACAAGTCATCCGACCCACACCTCAACCACCCAGATACAAGCTTATAGATAGACATGTCACGTCCATATGCAGAGTCTCAAGACTCTTCGTTTAGATTTACAGGCTTGGCTGATGGCTAAATTAAGTGTTGTTACATTCATCCACCTTAAAAAAAAACAAAAAAGAGAAGAAACTGCATTCAGTGCTTGCTGTCGGATAATGAGGTAAGTGTGAGGGATGTGGTTTAAGCTATCTGAACATTTTCAGGGGAAAATGGTTAACTCATTTTTTATATATATGTATTTATCATAATTAAATGTTCAGTGTCAGTGAAAATATGATTAACGTTTAGAAAATGTTGACCATCCACTCAGCAGGTCAGACTCAGTATTGCAAACAATGATTGAATTTGACCACAAAAATCTGCCAAAAGGGGTCAGCGTGGAGGTGCAGTAGGTAGCGCTGTTGCCTCACAGCAAGAAGGTCGCTGGTTCGAGCCTCGGCTGGGTCAGTTGGCATTTCTGTGTGGAGTTTGCATGTTCTCCCAGTGTTCGCGTGGGTTTCCTCCGGGTGCTCCGGTTTCCCCCACAGTCCAAAACTAAAATTGTCCGTAGTGTGTGTGTGTGAATGAGAATGTATGGGTGTTTCCCAGTGATGGGTTGCAGCTAGGAGGGCATGCACTGGATAATTTGGTGGTTCATTCTGCTGTGGCGACCTGAAGCCGAAAAGAAAATGAATGAATGAATGGATGAAATCTGCCAAACAAGGTTAAATGTGATTACACCTTTATGATACTATAATAAATTAATCAGTGCAAGCAGTAAATAATGTTATATCATGGGCATAACCTAGGAATTACCATGTTGAGATGGTTTATGAGGACATGCCCTGTGTCCTCATAACTCTAAACTGTTCAAAATCTTACTTAGCGTGGTCTTTTCACATTCAAAATTTGCCACAAGTTCCCTGTGAGGATTGGGTTTAGGCGTAGAGGCATTGTAAGGCAATGAAATAAGTGGTTTTTAGACTATAAAAAATATATAAGTGCTCATAAACCACCAAAACAAGTGTATGTGCTTTTGTTTTTTGGTACCTTTAGGCATTCCATGGATAAATACGACACTACCAGTAGGACAAAGCAAGTGTCTGTCTTAATAGACTGGCTGAATCATGCATTCAAACAATTAATTCAACATGACTGAATCATTTACAGACGAAGCGACAGATTCTTTATAAACTGATCACAAAAAAAAAAAAAAAACAGTTTCGTTAAGGAACAAACACTGCAGTAATGTGCTGAGATACACACATATTCTGCTCTGGCTCTGCTTGGTGTATGAAATAATTATCACTCTTACTTGATGGGATATTATTACAATATATATGTATAAGCCCACAAGAATATTTTTTAGCTTTCATTACTGACTTAATATAACTGCATCATTCCTGTTTTTCAAAGGTGTTACTTTGTTTGATTGACTCTTAAAACCAGTTATAAATATTTCACAACCTAGTTTGACAGCTGAGAAATATAGATCAAGTGACAGTCTTCATGTGAAGACAAGACGGTTTAAATCTAGCTACATTTCATGTCAACTTCCCTTCAAGTTCTATAAAAGTTTATCAAATGTGCAATCTTTCTCAGCCTCTAAGATCGCTGTTCCTTAAATAAAAGGGAAGTATACTGCAATGTATTTTATGAGTGAGGAACTAATGTGCTGACACACATTTCTTGTAATAAATTGACCCCAATAATTCACCAGCTATAATTTACTCACTCCGGTTTTCTTGTCAGCCTTCTGAACCGTGTATCCCGTGATCTCAGTGTTGCCGCTGTCTTTAGGTGGAGTCCATTCCAGAGCTGCATTGAAGCCCCAAGAATCCACAAGCTTGACCGAGACTGGAGGACCGGGCAGATCTACACATGTTCATTAAAAATGATTTAGCCTCCTTAGAATAGATCATTTTACACTGCGAGGTCTTACTCCGTAAACAGAGGTGTCAAGGAATGGACTAAGAATGAAAGGTGGGGACAGAAATAGATAAGAGTGCTGAAATTGTCTCTAGATCATAGCGTGTCTCACCGACAATCTGAATTATGAGGGTTGTCTTGTCCTCAAAGCTGTCGACCTTCACGCTCATCTCATAGCTGCCTGAATCATCTCTCTCAGCCTTGCGGATAAACAGAATGCTATCCTTGTCGCTGTTTCGGACATTCACCTTCTTCGTATCCAAAGACTGGCCATTCTTCGTCCACGATATGACAGGTTTAGGTTTTCCCTAGAAAATGGAGCATTGAGGAACATTAGAGGCAGCAATGGGCTTGATGAAGTAAGTGCTTCACTCAGACTAGAGCCTATAGTAAATGTGATACCAAATGTAAAATGTAATAAGAAGCAATTGTTCGAAAACAATAAACAGTTCCCATAGATTCTTAAACGGTCTATGGAATTTAGAAGAAACTTGTGCCAATGCAAACCATTTAAAAACATAGCATGGGTGTTATTGCTTATGCATTTGTAATTCCCATTTAGATGGACAATTGTTAGGATGATAGCATTTAAGTATTTTAAGTTCAGCTTGTGATATAATAAGGTTTGTGGTAGCCAGTTTATTGGTAATTTTGCCATTATTAAAAGCACCCCCTTGTGGTTGGTACTTGGTTGTTAAACTGGTTATTGTAAACTGTTGTTGCACTTTGCCGTGGTCAACACAACTCACATGTATTTGTTGACTAACTAGACAGAACCGTAAGCTGACACCTTGCTTGGAAACCATGTCCACCAACCAGGTCAAATAGATCATTGGTGCGTTCAAATCATGTCGGATAAATCATTTTTACGAGTTGAATGCATATGAATGACACCAAAATCTTGTTATTACAAGTGCCAAACTCCAAGAGTTGGAGTCAAGAGTTGGGCACGGGTCAAATCGCATTGTATATCTTATGCACAATTAGGGGTGTAGAATTAGCATAGACAGAGGCAACATGTCCCCACCAATAACTTGAATTCACTTTTAAAAGGTTTAGATGTAAGCAGCGCCAAACTGGGGGGGGAATTGTCCCATGCAAGAATAAGGTGTGTGCAGTGGGTGACACGCAAGTGTTAGGTGGAGATTCATAGGTCCCCACTAATGTCAAGAGAAAATCTATGCCCTTGCATACGTATAGATCTGGGAGCGGATTATAAGTACTCTGATCATGAGTACAGAGACATTTTTGTTGCTCATGACTTTTGGAGAAATCATTGGACAAGTATGTATCTGTCTAGTGTGCATGTGTCAAGTGTCTGTGTTCAGGCACATTATCAAATGAAGTTTATTTGTGCATATGCAAACAAACACATAAAAAATAATACAAATAAATATTGGTTATCAGAGATCTTACATTTAGAGGTGGAAAAACATGGAATAGCCATGCAGCCTAATATGGCTATTTAAAATGTTCCACCAAACCTTTATGGGTTTCTTTCTTCTACTGAAAACAAAATAAGTTATTTTGAAGAATGTTGGAAACTGGTAGAATCTTACTTCCATAGTAGAAAAAAAGGAAGTCAATAGCCTCGTTCTAAATATCCTTTGTGTTAAATTGAAGAAAGAAACTCTAACAGGTCTGGAACAATTAGAGGGTATGTAAACGATATTCGTTGATGAAAAAAAAAAGAGTGAACTATCCCTTTAGGGGCACACCTGCTCATTGTGGAAAAAAGTAAGTGCTAAGCCTTGATATACAAATCTAAACTTACACTGAATGGGATGACAAGATTGATCTGTTCTCCAGCATGCCTGACGTATTTGGACCTCAGGGCACGGGGCATGCGGATCCTGGGCCGATCTGGAAAACCAAAAATAATAATAAAATTTAGATCCTTTTGGATTAGATCTACATTAGAATTGGCTTATTTTAAATGGTTAATGAACTTTCCGAATATTATATTAAACAGATCCCACAATGCTTGCACATTAAACGTAATTGAACAACATTACTGACTATATTTCAACAGATTTACCCTTTTTTATAGTCCGTTGTTTATAATACAAAACACACCAGAATGTCTATAAATGAAATATTTTTCTTTCTCCCTCCAAATAACCACCTATCATCAAGCCTTTGACCTCTGTATATCAAGCCCAGACCACTAATCCTCACTTCCCAGCACTTCAAAGCAACAGTCCATTAATTACGACCGGAAACACTGCTGATGTAACTGCAGACATGCTGACACACTGCTTGATTAGATTCACATTCAGCTCACCTTTGGCTTACCTTAACTCCTTGACCCAATTACTCTAATGCCTGTGCTTGTATGTGTGAAAAACCTAATCCTTGTTATTCATACCCTTCTTACAGTCCATGTTCTGATATGTAATCCTTACTGATGCCTTGAATCAACCATGCATCACATCATTCACCTGCTAAACCCAATTGAATGAACAGATCGTACTCTTTGATTCTTTCGGGCCACCATGCCCACATATCACTTTTCCCTCAGCATTGTATGACCTAATAACTATGTTTGTAAAGATAATGAGTTGATTCTAGTATATTATATAGGCCAGCAGTTCTTAATCCTGGTCCTCATGGCCCCTCGCTCTGCGTATTTTGTATGTTACTCTTACCGCTTCAGAGGTTTGTTCCATTTGACCATTAAATACCCTGCGAAGTGGACATGCCAGGACATTCTGCCATGATTCCAGTTTGAAAGTGTGTTCAGTTCAATGGCTATTAACATATGTGAAATGTAACTTCTATGCAAATCTCATGGTCACGGTTAACCCTTCACACTTCTGTAATAACTGAAGACGCTGCAAAAAGTAGTGTAGTGTAATTTTTTTTTTTTTTAAATGAGGGTAAAACAAGTTATCTACCAAATATTGTATGCTCTTAGCATCATTACAGTATATACACATCCCCCTTGGATCTTTCGGATTTATCCTTGCCTATTGGCGAACCTGGCTATATCTAACAGCAGACTCCACCGTCCAGCATTACTTGCTTATATAAACAAAATAAAAGGTAATTCATTTGAGGTAAGAAAATAAGCAGAAATTGGGAAACCGGCAACAAGTTCACCAATGCAAAGCCAATACAAGACAAGCAACTGGGAAAAACAGAGGGCTTTAAAACTAATGGTGTAAACAAGGAGCAGGTGGACGCAATCAGTCAAACAATAATGACTATATGACAATGTTTTGTACTTGAAGTCAATGATTACCAAAACTGTTTGGTTATCAAGATTCCTGATATATTACCTTACGTTCCTCAAAAGAAAGTAAGTCATGAAGGTTTAGAACTTTGTGAGGATTAATAATTAATTTTGAAACCTTTATTTGGGGTGAACTAACCACATTCACTGATACTTATGCTTTGATATGCTCACTGATCTTGAAAATTTGTGCATAATAATTCATTCATTCATTTTCCTTCGGCTTAGTCTCTCATGTATCAGGGGTTGCCACAGCGGAATGAACCACCAACTATCCTGGCATATGTTTTACGCAGCGGATGCCCATCCAGCCGCAACCCAGTACTGGGAAACTCCAATACACTCTTGCATTCACACACGTACTCATACAATATGGCCAATTTTGTTATACCCAATTAATTTATAGTGCATGTCTTTGGACTGTGGGGGAAACTGGAGCACCCGAAGGAAAACCCATGCAGACACAAGGAGAACATGCAAACTCCACACAGAAACGCCAACTGACCCAGCTGGGGCTCGAACCAGTGACCTTCTTGCTGTGAGGCGACAGTGCTAACCACTGAGCCACCATGTCGCCTATGCATAATAATATATAGTGAAATAATTTTTGATTTTATAGTAATATTGTTAGATAAATTGTCCCATCAGTACTAAAGTAATGCATAGAATCACCCCTTGAGAACTAATATGCAATCTAACTTTAAAAAAGATTAATAACAAAATGAGTCAAGGTCGAGCTCCACCAACGAAAGTGGTCAAGTGGAAGGGCAAAGTACCAAACCCTGGATATAAACACTTCTTGACCCCACAGCTGTCATAAAAATCACACTACTAACTAGAGCAGTCTCTTCATATGATCCTTTACCCAGATAAAAATTCTTATTAAAATACACAATTGTGCAAGTACATTCGCTCCATTTGCGAGGATAAGGTACAGTATGTGTTTACAGCACTGAACTCAAATTGCACTGACAGCCTTAGGTCTTTATGTTTGTAATTTAAATGCTAATGAAAGCTCTTGTCGGCACAAGCCAATGGGATTTATAGACCCACAGCTGTTGAATACATTGAAGGCAAGAGAGGGAGCTACTTCCATCAGCTCCTCTCACTGTAGGGAAACACATACTGTCATCTGAGCTTTGGCAGTAAGCCTCATGAGCCAGGGCTCAGAGAATACACTGAAAATGTAAAACACTATGAAGTAATCAGTGTTTGAAGACATCAGATCCTGTGAAGTAACCAAAGATGGCCTGTCACTTTCATGTGTCCCCTACATAAGCAGGTCTAACTAGTGTACGAATTATATTTTGACTATCGGGGGTCAGCTTTTTTTCAGTTTGTGTAATACATATGCTTGCCTCAGTGAAAAAGAAAAATCATATTTATTTCAATTACATCTCATTTATTAATCAAACTTATTTTCAGTGTTTTAATGAATAATAATTGTATTCTGACATACAGTAACCTGTGATGGGCTATTTCAACAAAAGATTAGCAATGACTACCTGCTTTTGGGAAAGCTTAATTGACCTGCTTAATTGAAAGTTTTTTGCACCAATAAATAGATGATCACTTTTAGTGTTTAGTGTGTAACTTCCATGTCTGGGCATAGGTGACTATTAAAATACATACTATAGTTTAATTTGACTTAACTGTTAGGCTATATGTAGGTACAAACACTTAATTTACAAGAAAAGGTGTCTTTTGAACACTCACATCAGTGAGCTAGATCAGACCACCGACAGAATAGTTTTCTGCATCCCTGCTGGGCGCGATCATGTATTGGCAATGGTATAAACCATTATGGGGTGGGGGTCAAATTTATATTAAATTATTTTTATTACTTCAGATATAGATCAGTGCAAACTAATTTCCAGACCTCACCATACGTCTAGGTTTGATTGGAGTAGGGGAGGTTGGGTTCAAGCATTAATTAGGGGGTCAAACACCTGTGTATTTTGCATCTTTGGTCTAATCTCTCCAAAAGTTCATAGACACTCACCCATGACCTCTCGGACTGGGACGGCCTGAGGCAGGACGACAGGCTCACTGCGGCCTCCAACATTCACAGCCACCACACGCATGTTAAGCATGTCCCCAGTTGTCAGGCCTCTGATGACATGCCGATTGGAAGTGACAAGCTCGGTATTGGCAACCACCCATTCAGAAGCTGTGTGGTAGAAAGGTAATTAATACTATTTTGATTACAAATTCATTAAAATCAGAAAACCTAAAATCTAGATATTGTTACAAAAATCCCCATGTATCATCTCCTCGGATAAAGATCAAAAAGGAATTTCCAAACACACCAGGGGTGATGTCAGTATAGATCCACAAATCTAAATACGGGGTGTGCAGATACGGTGACAGTTGGTTGAAAGCATCCCGTCCTAATAGGGAGACTTACAGGAGCTTGGAATAAATCAGTCTGTGGTGACATTTCAAAGACAGGTGCTATAACCGACTGTCATGTAGCCTACTTTTCTGGTGACATCTGATAGTTCTACATGGTTCAATTTCGAGATGAAGGCAGGATGATTGAAACACTACCTCTAATCTAAAGAGCTTATCAGCAGTACTGAGAGGATATACGCACATCCTTCCTTGCAGTATTCCACGGTGTATCCATCTAGTCCAGAGCCAATGTTCTCTGGGGATCTCCACTTCAGAGTGACCGAGGTATCGTTGACATCGTCCACACTGAGGCCTTGAGGGGCACTAGGGGGAACTGGACATTTATTAGAGACATAAATACAATGAATTCACTGGGGGAAAATATGGGTGGAGTGGATGGATGAATGGATTCGACAGATGAATGAATGAGTTGGGGGAATTGATTTATGGGATGGATAGATGATGGATGGGGTCGATTAGATGCAAACATTGGGTGAACAGATAGATAGATTGAGTGGAAGGAAGGATGGGTGGATTTGAAAAAGTAGATGGATGGAGTTGAATGAAGGGATTAAGTGGTTCATCGGTTGTTTGGACCAGTGGATAGAAGGATAAAGAATGGAGTTGATTAGATGGATGGATTGGGTGGATACATGAATGATGGACTGGATAGGTGGACTGAACAGAGTGGATAGATGGATATGTGGATTTGGTGAATGGAATAATTGAACAGATGCATAGATTATGAATGGATCACATTAAATATTTTGTGTGGTTGGATGGCCTAATGGTTTGGGTTGAATCATGGTAAAGATGGATTGTGTTAAATTGGGATGGTTGGAGTTAAGCTGATGAATAGATTGATGGATTGGACTGAATGGGTGGATTATGTATAGATGGTAGATTTAATAATTGAAAGGGTGGATGGATGGATGGATGGATGGATGGAATAGGAAGATGATGGATTGAATGGATGAGTGGGTTGGGTGGATGGATAGATGAACTAGGTGGATTGGCAGATGGATGCATAGGCTTGTTTAGAGTGGGTGGGGCATATAATATAGATTAATGGAAGGACTGGGTTGATGGATTGAGTGGATGTATCTGTGCGGTTTATAGATTGATATATTAATAAATGGTATAGATTGACGAACTAGGCTGGTTGGTGCATGGCTTAATAAATTAAGGGAAGGATACATCGAATACATTGAGTGGATGGATGGATAAGGTCATTTGGATTGATAGATGGAGGAATAAATCAACATGGGTGGATGAATAAGTGGATGGGTGCATGTATGAATGAATTAATGAAATGAATGGGTGGGTGAGTATATCTGTTTGGTTTTATAAATGGATGAATAAATTGGGTGGATGGATGAACTAAGTGGATGGGTGCAGTGATTGATGAATAGATGGAAGTATTGGGTCTATGGATAGATGAACTAGGTGGATAGATAGGATCATTTGGATTGATTGATAGACGGATGAATGCACTGTGTGGATGGATGCGTAGATGGATGATTGGATGGACTAAGTAGATGGATAAGGTTGTTTAGATTGAATGATGGATGAACTAGTTGGATGGATGAGTTAAGTGGATGAGTTGGGTTGTTTAGATCGATAGATGTATTGGATGGATGTATTGATTGGATAGACAAATGAGTAGATGGATGGATAAATGGACGCTTTACCTGCTGGAGGAGGCAGTGTAGGTGCTTTTGGTGGCTCTTCTATGGGTGCAGGTTCAGCAGGAGCAGCTGATGATCAAATATCAAGAAATATTAGGATTTAGACAAGCCTTAGTAATTCTCTAAATTAAGTCTCTCAAACTGTAAAGCATCTGGATCCAAATTAAAATGACATAAAATATATATCCAATGCAAAGTGATTTACCCTCAGCAGGAGCATCAGCGGCAGGAGCAGTTTCCTCAGCAGGGCCTGATAGCAAACCATTACACTCCCATTAGTGCTGTGCCACTCAAGAGAGATTGCTATATTAGTACTGTTTTGAATAAGCAGTTTTTAGTAATTGTAGTTTAGCATCATGAAGCAACAGTTGAGAGCTTACTTCTGCAAAAGAAACTTCAGCAGATATTTATACTTACCTCAAACTAACATAACCTCCCCCTCATGCAGCTTCCACAGCAGCGCCTGATGAGCCCACAAGGTTCATGAAAAGCCAGGTGAAAAGTCAAGCCGCAGTCATTTCAGCATGCAGTGAGACACTCTTCCGCCACCGCATCACTGCACAGCACACACAGCTGTTATCAGGGGTTTCAAGCCTCATATACGCTAACACGGCTACCATTGATGGTTGCTGGATTCATTAAAAACAGCAATTTGGACATTGTCAACATCAATGACCATTTTACAACATGTGAGGCAGTGTTGGGTGAATTACTTCCAAAAAGGAATTAATTACATCATTAAAATTGTATTTAACTTCCTTTTTTTAATTATTCTGTCTATTACTCAAAAAGTAATTTAATCACTTTACTCGATACCATTTAAAATCCTTATAAATCTCACTGCATAGACAACCGAAATTAAACTCTATTAATTCTTTACATTCAAGCTTTATTAAAATGTAGGGCTTAAAGAATAATACATATTACATATATCAAAATAAAACAAATAAACATTTTATAGTAACATCACATTAATTCATACATTCATTCAATCAATTCATTGTTTCTTAAGCATGTTCAGTCGTCTTGATGTATGTAACCTTTACAAGCTGATAGTATTCAGCAAATTAAGTATTTAAAGCAAGTACATCATAAGTAACTGTAATTTAATTACATAACAATTAAAAGTAATCCCTTTCTTTACAGGAAAAAGTAATCTAATTACAGTAACTAGTTACTTCAGGGCCAAACAGAATCTGAGAATGCAAAATAAAATGTTCGAAATCTGCAAATTTATGCAGAATGATTTTGAGACCATAGTAAATAAAACCTAAACACACACACACGCGCATACGCACACACACACACACACACACACACATACAAAAAAAAATACATATTACATTTTTTACTTTTATTTAAGGTTTACAATGCAAATCCAATCAGAACCACTTGTTTGATAAATAATGCGAGACATTAAAAAAATAAACATTTGCATAATACTCAATAATATTACTAAAAATGAATATAACAACTGAATAAATACATGTTTACACACATCTACAAAAGTAAATAAATAGATTGAATGATATGCTTAAAAATTTGTGTAGGTCTGCGGATAGGCCTAAATTACAGTTGTGAGGGAAGTTTAATTGATGCAAAGTTGTGGTTTGGTACCAGTTACAGGGGAAAAAAACAGAGAACTGAAAATGAAATATGATTTGAGCATGGATATTTTCACGAGATGCTATAAATTGTGTTTGTATTTTAGTGCAGAGGCTAAAAGCAATTGCTGTAATTTTACCGAGTGTGCACACGGGGTCTAGTGTTGAGAGTCGGCGGTTTCACCCTGAGCAGCAGGGGCAGAGGATAGTCTTACGTGTTAAATAAATGTTAGAAGATGCCAGGTACATGTTAGTGGATACGTACTCATAAATTACAATGCTTCTGTCTTAGATCAAGATATGTACACATTTATACATGTAAATAATGATTTTTGTTTCATTTTGAGTTTGTCTCTTTTAACAGTTTGTGAAGGTTCAGAATGAAAATTCAACCTAAAAAATCTGCTGCACACATATATAATTTAATAACTATTTTGTCAATAAATATACTATATTATACAAACAATATATATTATATTTATTCCATTAAAATTATTATCATTATAGAAAAGTTTTATATATTATAGCGACTGCTAAACAATGAAGCTATTCTCAAAACCACAGTCAGTCAATCAATCAATAAACATGTTATTATTTATTTATTATTTTGTTTTCATTATATTATTTAATCTTTTATTATTAGTAACTTCTACAGTAACTGGTACTACAACAAAACTTTAGTAACCTGGTATTAGTCACTGTCAATCAATTAATACATAGACCAAATAAAAATTATTACAATTGATTTATTTACAGTTTTATACATGGTATTATTTACAGCAAACGCAACTGCAAAAAAAACTTGATTTAATGTTTTTAGTCACCACTGTAAGCAAGTAATTAATATTTCTTGTTATTTTTAATGTTATTTACAGTAATTGCTACTACAATCACAATTGTTAAAAATAATCAGCACTACTGTTGACAAACTAACATAATGGCCAAAAATAAAAACATTTTAAGAAACTTTTTGTACAGTTTTGTTATTATTATTATTATTATTAGTAGTAGTAGTAGTAGTAGCAGAAGCAGAAATGTTAGATTAATTGCAACAACAGAGTCATCACCACTTTCATTAATAACACATAATAATAAAAGACAACATAAACCTATAAATATTTCTGTTTTAGTAGCAGTGTTGGTAATATGTACAGTATTTGCTACTACAATTAAACCTAATAAATAAATAATGGCCAAAATAAACACTTCATTTATATATTTTTATTTATAGCTTTATTATTATTATTATTATTATTATTATTATTATTATTATCATTTACAATAAATCCTACCAAAAAATAAACATTTATTTTATTACAGTTGTTTTATTAAGTGTCATTACAATAACAGCGACACATTATATTTTGTCAGATTTAAATTGCACATTTTAGAAAAATTGTCACGATCCTAAAGTGAGTTGAAGTAACCCTTGCTTTTCAGTAGAGGGAGCGTGCAAATCCTTGACATCATCAGTGCAGCCTTCATTCATTTTTTTTTTTATTGCAATAAAACCATAACTTAATAGCACTATTGAGTAGCAGTTTTACTGTTTAACCGATAGTTTTACTAAAGTACGTTTTTATGAGATTATGTTATGTGGGCTATATGTTATTTTAACCCTTGTATATTGCTCAAATTAACCTTTCATTATGTTCGTGGCTGTTTTTGCCCCACTGACTACCATTATAACCAGCTTTTTGGACTGCAAAGCCATGACACCAAATAATCGTGTACTCTTGATTGTTGGTGGTTTTCCCTGTTAGGAAGAGGTACAATTTGTAATTTTGACTATTGATAATCAGTTGGCACCATTAACCCTTTTGATTGGCCTGTATATGAAGTTCTATGAAGTAAAATAGCAAATTATAGTGTGTGTGTGTGTGTGTGTGTGTGTGCATAAATACACTTACTATGTTTACTATGTTCTGAGAGCTGATGTGCTTATTTTTTTATTTTCTCACCAGCAAAGAAAGGGTAGTAAATGTGTCCAGAGTGTATTGATTCCAAAGCATTTTCCCAAAATATGTGTCAAAATAAGGTTTGTCATCAAAAACCATTCCATTTGTTGAAACTCCCCAAACGTGCCCAAATTAAGCCTCAAATCACCCCAGAGTGGATGAAAACATCCCCAACAGCACACAAGGGTTAAAATGACAGGAGCAGCGTTGCAGTACCTTCAGCAGCAGGTGCCTCTGGAGCGGGTGTAGTTTCCTCGACGGCCGCTGGAGCTGCAGCTTCTACCGGCGGAGCTTCAGCAGGAGGCGCCTCGACTGGAGCGGTCTCGGCCACAGGCGCCGGCTCTGCGGGCTTCTCTTCTTTTTCAGCAGCCTTCTTGGCTGACTTTTTGATAGGTGCTGGTTTGGCTGGCATGATGCTTGGGGAAAAACTCAACAGGGCTGCTGGGCTTTGGAACAGCAGTTCAATTTATAGCGCCTGTGAGTGTGGGCACTCCTCCTCTGCTTTAAATAGCCCTCAGAGTGATGAATCGGCTCTTATCAACACTGGAATAATTCACTCTCCTCATTACTCAAACTACAACTCAGTGTCATGTATTTTCGTGTGTGGAGTTCAAATGTTTTCTGACTCTAATGCCATTTAACCTTTGTCGTTTTAATATCACTTCTTAATGTCTGTTTGTGTCTATTTGTGGTCATTTGGCGCCCTCTCTCGTCGTTATAAACTCAAAATGTTGTATAGGCTACTGCAGTTACACAATTAAGATGGCAGACGGAGACAAAACCTCAAACGAATAGAGTTATTCGAGTTGAAAAGTTTTGTGTCGTGTCTTATTGTTCTATTTCATGAAAGTAATGAATATATAGTAGCCTAATTTAAAAACTATTTTATCTTAAATGTAGTTTTCATTTCATCCCCTTTCAATCTGGTTTTCTAAATGTTCCACAGTCTGAAACATTATTTGAAAACTCTTAAATTATTATCTTATTATATATTTATAATTATCACATTTTGCCACCCGGCTGCATTGCTATTTCATGCGTAATATATCCGTGCTGAAAATATAAACAAATGCAATATATTTGCTATATCCATGTTTAAAATGCTCTTATGTTTTGCTACAAGACAGCAACTTAAAGTAAATGTTCTGTTCTCAGCCAATTAATTAAAGACAGCATCATATAGCCTTTAACATTTGTATAGCTATTTTTGTAGGGACCTCTGACATGTTTCCTTTTCTTGTTTGGTTGTTGATTTTTGTGCAAACTCTACATTGTATCAAAGATAATAAACTTTTTTTTATTTTTTTGCAACCTTATTCAACTGTAGGCTACATTCTGTCTCAAAAAACCCTACATTTTCAAAATATTTAATTTGATTTATAAGGTGGCCCAAACATAGTCTGCACCCACAGAAATCCAAAGAAAACTTTCCATCAGAAAATTCAGATATAATATCTTTCAATCTTATTTACTTGTGTAAACATATTTATTGAGTTGTTGTATTAATTTCAGTAGTATTACTGAATAACATTTCAATGTTTAGATGATTTGATAGATTTGCTAATCCCAGAGGGAAATTAATTTGTCCAAAAGGCACTTCACACATCACATTAAATACATGTATGTACAATACGTACAATATGTATTTGTAAAGTATTATCAACTTTTAGTGGATGTATTATATGAGAGACCTGTTGTAGCTTTGTTCACCAAACAAGTGGCCCTAATTGGATTTGCATTGTAAGCCTTGAATAAAAGTTGATATATATACACTCACAGCGGGTAAAATAAGTATTGAACACATGATAATTTTTCCTGGTAAATAAATTTAGTAAAATAAAGTTTTTGAATGAGCTATTGACATACAATTTACCCAGGTTTCAGTAAAAATCCAAACAATCTAAGCATGCAAATAAAAACAAATAATGTCAGAAAACAAATTAGGCACAAGGAGAAAGTGTAAATGTATTAAATATATTTATTACTACTAAAATGTATTTAATACTTTGAATTAAACACTTTTTGTTTTTGGCAATGACAGAAGAGCTAGCATAGATATTTTTCAAGATACTAGTGTATGTCTTAATGTGCAATTTAAAGGCTTTGATTAAAAATATATACAGTTGAAATCAGAATTATTAAACCCCCTTTGATTTTTTTTCTTTTTTAAATATTTACCAAATGATGTTTAACAGAGCAAGGAAATTTTCACAGTATGTCTGAAAATATGTTTTCTTCTGAAGAAAGTCTTATTTGTTTTATTTCGGCTAGAATAAAAGCTGTTTTTAATTTTTTAAAAAACATTTTAAGGTCAAAATTATTAGTCCCTTTAAGCTATATATTTTTTTCAGTAGTCTACAGAACAAACCACCGTTATACAACAACTTGCCTAATTACCCTATCCTGCCTAGTTAACCTAATTAACCTAGTTAAGCCTTTAAATGTCACTTTAAGCTGTATAGAAGTGTCTTGAAAAATATGTAGTCAAATATTATTTACTGTCATCATGGCCAAGATAAAATAAATCAGTTATTAGAAATGAGTTATTAAAACTATTATGTTTAAAAATGTGTTGAAAAAATCTTCTCTCCGTTAAACACAAATTGGGGAAAAAATAAAAAGGGGGCTAATAATTCAGGGGGTTTAATAATTCTGACTTCAACTGTATATAATATTAATAATATTATATATATATATATTTCTTAAAGGGCTAATAATATTGACCTTAAAATGCCTTTAAAAATGTAAAATTGCCTCTATTGTAGCCAAAATAATACAAATAAAACTTATAAAAAAATATAATAGGTAATGCTGTGAAAACGTGCTTAATCCATTAAATATCACTTGAGAAATATTTGAAAAAGAATAAATATTGTGTATATATATATTATTTTTTTAAATTATGAGGAGAAAAAGCCACAAAAAGTCATTGATTCTGTCTGTTTCTGTCTGGCATGACTTATAAGCTATTAAAGACACATTAACATTTCTGGAAAAGTAACAAACAAAAACAAAACAAAAATATATCTGGATTAGCATAGACATAAACACAAGACCATAATAAACAAGAGAGCAGAGAACGAGAAGTCTTCATGTAGGGATGGCACAAGTTTATTGAAAACGTGAGTGAATACTTGATGGATGAAATTCTCTCAGCTCATCACATGCCTCTGTAACCCCTTTCCAGCAGACAATTTGCAAAATATAATAACAATAATAATAAAAACAACAATAACAAAAGGTGTCTCATCTTAGGGCCGATTCTTTCAATATTTTACTGTGATTGTGGTCGCAGATGAGTTTACTATTTACAATGTTTACAATTGCAATGTCCTATACAAAATAGAAAGATTTATTAAAGAGAAAGCAACACCCAAAAGGAAACAAAAAGAAGACATAGTTTTGTTTGAAATCCCATTGGGACGTGTAGGTCCAATGTGTTTTTCCAGACAAACAATGGCGATACACATCAACAACACCAAACCTGCACATTAGCTTATCACATATACCATTGTCATCTGTCATTGGTGCTGACGATTTCACTAAAACATTATTCCAACGCTGCATAGTGACAAAATCATCAGGTGACAGGTTTTATATTATTATTATTGTGCCTGTTTGAACATTCAGTGTTGTTAATCATAAACCAGTACAAATAATGAATAAATTAATCAAGACTCCATTTAAGGTTATCCAATGTACACCAGTTCTTACGCAAAGACAGCAGATATGATAAAGCACACTGTACTATGATGTAAATATATCTTTAACACGAGAAGAGATGGTGGGAAATGGCTTTAGTTTGTGCTAGCTGGCAAAGCAGCCTTCATTTCCAGCACATTTGGAAACGAGACTGCAGACGAGCTCAAATCTCAAAGTAATTTATAGGCTAGCATAAATAAACGCTTAGCACGTTCACTTGCATTCTTATTCTCCACAGCAAACAATCCCTTGCAAAACTATTTAGGTATTGCAATGTAGGCTTATATTAGGCACATTTTCAAGACGAATACTGGGAAATCTTCCCCCAAAGCCCCAAACTATCCATTAGCTATATTAAAGGAACACTCCATTGGCTCATTTTACAGCTCCCAGTTGAATTTTACCATTTTATGAATTCATTCAGCTGATCTCCGGATCTGGCGGGAGCACGTTTAGCTTAGCTTAGCATAAATCATTGAATCGGATTAGACCATTAGCATGTCACTTAAAAAATTCAAAAAAGAGTTTCCATAATTTTCCTATTTTAAGCCTGACTCTCCTGTAGTTACATTGTGTACAAAGACAGCTGGAAAATGAACAGTTGCTATTTTCTAGGCCGATGTGGCTAGGAACTATACTCTCATAGTGGTGTAATAATCAAGGAACTTTGCTGCTGTACCATGACTGCAACACGCACAATGATGCAGTGCCTGAAAATAGTCACCAGCTAGGTAACATCACTACGTAATATTATTGCACCTGCTGCAGTTAATTCCAAAAAAAGTGAAGTGTTCCTTTAAGGAAAGTTTATGATCATACAAAGAGCTGTTAAGACAGATTTTGAGGTACTTGCGTGATTTGAAACTCTGCCGCCACTTTCTTTTTACTGTTTTTTAATGGGTTGTTGCGGCCAACTTAATCGTAAAAGCTATTTAGTACCTTGTACGATCCGGAAGAATATATGGAGGACACTTTTATAGAGAAAAAATGTACATAGGCAACATGATTTAGTTAGTATGTGGCAGTTAATTTGCCCCTACAGGAAAGGCCATAACTGAGAGATGACTGCGATACCTGCTGTTATGTAAATCTAACCAGACACATTCAGTTTATAGTTGTTATATGTTATCATCACCATGTTTATTCTACCATAGACCTTTTTTGTATGTATTTTTGGCTTTTTTTGTGAAAATCCTATTTACAAATGTCAGACTAAGATCTTTTAGTAAAAAAGTACTACAAAAAGACCTTTTAAAAAAACACTCCTCTGGTTATTCATTTGGAGAGCTACGTCTGACAGTAACAGGACACGTAAACACGAGCACAAGCATCATCATAAGCACTGGGAGTGTTGGCAAACTGATATTTTGATTTAATTTACATTCTGCGTTTGAAACGGCACGTGCTATACTGCTAGTACTAACACCTGTTAGTATGAGAAAATCAATTAGGTAGAAGATCACTTTGCTCCTGTAGATTGGTTGCCAACACATCCTTTAGGCGTCTCACGATAAGGTGCCTTTTTAAACTGTTTTTTTTTTTTTTGTCAAAGTTAAAGCTTTCATGCATGTTCAGTTCTGGAGCACCTGTAATCAGCCAACAGCAAATGCATTCATGAGTTATAATCCACCATCGTATTATTTTTTACTGCGTGTTACACTTAAGTATAACAGGAATGATTCAAGAGATTATGAAAGACCCTGATGTGGGGTCATTCTCTGACTTGATAAAAACCAATTCCGTTGTCACTTTGTTAGATCAGACCAACGTAAACATATGCACATAAGCGTGTGTACAACTGAAAGATTTGCTTTGAACTTCCAGACATAACAAAGGCCAAACATAAATTATCGAACCTCTTCTAGACAAAACAAATTGCTTAAGCTATTTTGACTTTGTTCACACTGTAAACAATCCTGATTTGTTTTCAAACCCAATCCACGAGCATCTTATTTGGCAGGAGCTCAAATTGTTCAGGCAGTGGAGTCAATATCCAGTATATCTGTGGCCTTGTTTCATCTGGTATTACGATTTATATTCACCAGCTTTCGGCACCAAAGTCAGGTGTAAACAATGTCTAAAATGTTTTGTGATTAGATCACTGAAACCACATTCGGAGGTAGTCGGTAATCAATAGTCAATACTTGTAATGTTAATGCATACTGGTCTAAAATGTATAGCATACTCAATTGTTATGGTTAATTATGGGACATATTGTGGGAAAGTGCACTAAAATAAGTGCATCGAGTCAGCCAACGAGTTAATAATTGAAAAAAAAGTTACAAAAACACATCAATCCACTTCAAAAGACATGCGTTAACCCATTGACGGCATATGGGTTTGATTTATGATGGACTTATGCACTTTTGAAAGCTTCAAAAAATAGCCATTACACAACACTATTATGCAGCATGGAAGAGCCAATTTAAAACTACTCCGACTGTATTCATCTGAAAGAAGAAAGTCATAAACACTGTAGATGGCTTGAGGGTGAGTAAATTATAGGTTGATTTCATTTTTGGGTGAACTATTCCTTGGGCTTGTTTATTTATCAGAACTCGTGTGGCCGTACCCTACATGCTCGAAAAACTGGCATAGAATCTGACTAAAAGAAGATATTCTCAACGAAATTCACTACATACCTGCCCTAGTCAGTTAACCCCTGGGACACGTTGCGAGAAAAAAGTGTAGCAAAGTTCAGTGCAGTGTAGCACATAAAAACAGATTTGTTTGCTGCCAATCATATCCTTTAAACTCCCTTCCTTTCCCAGTTGCTTGTAAGCTCCAATATGTTGATGAACAGCATTCAACATATAAAACAATGTGACAAAATATATTGAATTGAACAATACAAAGTCACAAGAGACACATTTAAAATGCATGTTAATACCAAGTGGAAACAGGGCTTCCAGGAGTTGCTACATTAATGACATCAGTGAATTGGGTTTGGAGTGTCAGTGAGAACAAAGCATTTGATTTTGATCCATGAGCACCTTGGGTGTTGAAAGTAAACCTGGAAGTATATTGTCATTGTCAACTTTCCAATCCAAGTCACAGCACGTTTTTTTGTGGATAACAGCACACAAGCAAGGCATTTGAATGCTTAAAAATTATCTCCATAAAAATGCACCCATTTGCACTCATAGTCAAAAGCATATAGTTTGAATGGCTTGTATGGTCAGCTGTGCATAAGACATGGTGGACTGTAGAAAATTAAGTATACACAGGTCTTAGGGTCAATGCACTGGATGCAAATAATTACTGAAGGTAAGACGTTGCAAACTACTCTCAGGCACTGGTAACAGCACCTCTGTTATTACTGACAGCGATTAAATCGCCTGAGATGAACCATATCAACTGTTTATCATACTCAGCTTTGCTGTATCACCAAGTGTCGCTGAAAGCAACTTTCATTTACAATGAATGACCAATAATATCAGACGGCAGATCACATGTGGTTCACTGTCTGCTCTCCCACTGGTAGACGCCACATTGCGTCAAAATTGCATATAGTTGAACTTTACTCAACTTGTCCATCGCTGACAATCTCTATTGCTCATGTTGCCTCCAACTCTCATTGAAAATGAACAACTTGGTTGGTTGCTTCGTCTATAAAAAAAGACCCTTGAATTGTGAACAGACAGTGCTTTTTTTCTTGAAAGCTATAAATCAAAGTGCATCCTTTCAAGGGATCTACAGTCTACGCCCGTCTCCTTCATGTCTGCGTGTTTGAATAATGCATCCTGGTTATGGGTATGTACTGCACCTTGAAACTGCATCACTATGCAAACTGAGGTAATATAGAGTTATATTCAGATTGCTATGGAACTGACTTTTATGATATATGGAGGGACATCATTTAAGGCTGAATTCTAAGCACCGTCTTGTACATTACATTTTGCATCCACGTGAGTTGGTCTAAATGGCGTGATATTGTAACTGCACCTTTGTGCACAGGCTTCAGGTGTCTTGATCTTGAGGATGGAGTTTCAGTACTCTTGCAAATAAGAATAAATTGATGTTTGGTCCATATGGGCAGCTATTACCCAAAACAGAAGTAATATTTAACAAATGTGGAGTACATTTTGTTACTGGTATGGAAGATAAGAACATCTCATCTTCGCAATCATCCAAACTTCACAATCTTCTGTTGCAAGTATTGCCATGCAACTTGCAGGTTAGATAAGCAAAGGAAGGACTGGTTAAGACAACAGTGCAAAACAGATTCAAGATCAGTTCTTTCGTTTTTCTTTCAGACTGAGAGTTTTGTCTGCCCCGACCTGGATGTTCTTGAGAGTTCCTCTTCTTGACTCTCGCAAACCTTTTGAAGGAGACAGGAGGTGCAAATCCGCTGTACAGAACAGTGTTTTGTAACAGCACTAGCCATAATCAAGCTTTTTACGTTCTTCACCTCAAGCCTAGAAAGTGGGGTTGCCTGAAATGTCCCGTTCTGGTGATTCAATGTAGTTTGCAGACTCCTGAAGTTTCAGCAGCATCGCCATCTGATTGAGAGACAGAACAATGACAGCACATCAGTATACTTCACATTTGCTCAAATAGGCTCAGGTTTAGCTGTACTGGATACTCACCAGTGGATCAGACTCCATGGTGGGCAGGGCAGTGTCTTTGTGGGACCTTTCGTCATTGGACTGCTGTGCTGGAGCAGTGTTGGGGCCAGTGGTTGGTGGAGGGAGGTGGAAGAGTTTGGCCTGGTCCTGTTGAGCTGAAGGCCAGGGTAGAGTATCTCTCACCCACTCCACTGGATCCTCCCATGCTGCTTTCTGACCATGGACCTGAAATGTATGAATGCAGATATTGAGCTTCAAGACTCCACTGCACTTTGACATAACGCAAAACAGTATGTCAGTAATCTACCAGATTTCTTTAACTTCTACAATTACCATATTCTGACCGTTCTCCTATAAGTTGTCATATTTACATTCAAAGCTTCTGTTGAGATATTAACATTAAGCTTTGAACATCTGTTGTCATATCATATGAAGTCATTACCCAAAAAATGTGATCTTTTTGATAGTACAGCCTGAATTTGTGCATGAATGACTCGACCACCCATGAAGGTCTGCACCTCACTTTTATTTTTACTTTCACAAGCAGGAGAGCAATGTAACAGTGACACAAATATTTAAAGTCACAGAGAAAAGTAGCAGAGACTAAAATGCATGCGGTCATTATGTCCGCTATGGTACTTAAAGATAAAAATGCATGAATATGATAATAGCTCTTTTGTGTTTTGTAAATTTTATAAAATAACAATGTTACTGAAAGAAATAAACATATATTTAGGAAAAGTCAAGGTATTATAGATATGTGGGTTTTATTTCGACAAAGTTATTAAATTACAAGATTTAAAAAAAGTCAAAATGACCACCTCAGTAGTTCTGGTGTTAAGTAGTTAAGCCTTGTTAATCAATAAACAACAATGGCTAGTAAAGATACAGAATAATTCGAAAAGCCTGCGTCATCATTCAAATAGCATGTATGAGGACATTTTGCCTTTCCTGTAAAATGTAATGATGATGGAAGCAGGGGCAGATCCAGACCTTTTTTATTTCTAAGCTATATCCCCCTAATTATTTAGGTGTGATTGTTCTGCTGCTGCATCATTCAGAGAAGGAAAATGGTGTGACGTGAAATTCACCTACATGTATGTTTTTTTTTAGCTTATTAAATGTTTTCTGTCACTTCTACTTGTTTAGCCTAAAACACTACCTGGTACCACCAACACCACACATTTTTGAACTAACTAATCACACAAATCTGAATCTCATCAGATAATTCGCAGACAATCCAAGACCTGAAACGGATGGATCAAATAAGAGAAACCTTTGTAAACAGTAGCTCACCTTCACACCATCCTTTGCTCCCTCCTGAAGATAAGGAATAATAGACTGGTTCCAGAGGTCAATAAACCAGGTGCGAAACTCTGCTAATGATACTGGACAAGACAGGAAGAAGCAGGGACCTGCGGAGATAAAAGCCATATAGTTGAGATCTTTTTGAAAGCATGGCTATGAGGGGTGTGTAGGACTCCGAATAGCAATGCATACTTTGAGAGTTAGTGTGTGGTGTAGATTAATTTTCTAATACTATTTTCTCACTCTTTTTTTTCTGAAACCAGAAGATTTAAAGCTGTACCTATGAGGAAGTCTGAGGTGCTGTGTTTCTCCAGGAAGGTGTGGAGATGGTACCAGAGTTTAGGCACCCAGTCCAGAACCCTGAGCACCTCAGCTTTGTGATCTTTGCTCTTGTTCTCCGTCTCAATCAACTTCCTGTGCAAGTAACGCACCAGGAACCCATTGGCAGGCTCCACATTGTTGGAGAAGGTGATCATTCTTCAGACAAACAGACAATTGCAATAAATATGGGATCTACATTTTCTTTGACTATGGTAATATAAGGTAAGGTAAAACTTGAATATGTTTTATTTTATCTTACCATAAACATTACAAATTGGAAGAAAAAAGAAACAAGGGACTTACCGAAAGCTGAGGTGCAGGCCGTGATTTGATGACATCTTAAAAGAGTGATTTGTGGTTCCAATGACATAAGGACTGAAATAAACAACAGTTCAATTAATATCCAAGAAAAAAAAGTGTTCAAATTGTTTTATGACACAAACCCCCACACATTTGCAAAAATATATTAATAATAGTGGTGTAAAGGATCACAAATCTCACGGTTCGGATCACATAATGGTTTTTTAGTCACGGACCGGACCATTTTTTGGATCAGCCAAAAAGGAGAGAAGACAAATGTAATTTACTTTCCATTTATTAAAAAAACAGTACTGCAAGAAACTTTTGGTTTAAACAAACAGAACATCGAACCTGTAATTTGATAAAAAATAAAATGAAGAAATAATCAGCTGAATAAAAAATTATTGTAAAATATTCAATACTATGAAAAAATCACTGTTACTACTACTGTTGCTGATAATGCTAAATGTATAAATCCAACATTATAATTTGTACAACCCATATTTATTTTTAGTCTCATTTGGTTGTTTCCACCTACTGGTTAAATAATTTAATTTCTGCCTACAACTTTCATTTTGAGCGTCAAGTTAAATGACAGCGATTTTAATCTTTACCATAAACATCAGTGGTTATATCTAAACTATAAACTGTTATCCCAGTACTTCTGTGTTATTTGACTGTTTGTAACTTCATAACTAACTCTAGAGACTAGACTAGACTGAATCTCTTTCTTGATTTGTTTGTTTTTTTCAAACACAGATTTGAATGCAGCGATTCGAAGGATTAATAAACATATGCAAATAACCATAATTTATAATTTATGTTGAGTGGGTGTTGAGATCCTGATCTTTTAATGATTAATCATGCAGCTCACACTGAATGCATTAATGCAGGCTAAACAAGTAGTTTCCTCCTAACAAGTAGTTTACTCCTACTTACTCCTACTTCCAGTGGAAGTAGGAAGAAAGGCCGCCCAAGAACTCATTGGCTCGATACTGTGTGGATGGGAATGATCCACAGAATGACCGAAAATCGACCTTGATTAATTGAGTGACAGAATACACCTTTAATAACCTAAGAAACCCACCACATCCCGAATAACTTACCACAACTTCTTCCATCATCATTATATTTTACAGGAAAGCATAAATGCCTTCATACATATGATTTAATGACGCGAGAGGTGATCTCTACAAATTTAGGATTAATCTACAAGTTAAAAAAATTTATTAATCCGCGGGTCACGTGTGTTCCGAACCATGGGTTGTGATCCGTATGAATCATGGATCAACCGTGATCCGTTACACCCGTAATTAATAATGTATTTGTGTTGTGTCAGGTCATTATGTCATTAATAGGAATTTTTTTAGGAAAAATTTGCTTAATAATGTGCTTAAAAATTAAATATGGATTCCCTGATAACACAATGCTCCTTCCCGACTCACCATTTGTGGTATTTGCAGGTCAGTGCACTGTTAACAATGTCAGTGATGGAAGTTGCATCACTGATATCATCCAATATTATGACCAATGGTATGTCCTCGGTGCCACAGTCTCGGTCAATCTGATTGGCCAGATTAGAGAGGTACAACTGGAGGTCCTGAGGAACAGAAGACCAGCATAAGGCATCATTACTGTAGCTCAAAGTGCTGCTCCTCCTCATCTGAAAGTGTGTCTCCAAGTCTCACCTTGCAGGTCTGTTGGTGCATGTTGAAAGTGTTGATGAGGCCTGGGCCGGGGTCACGTCCGCTCCTCTCCAGCAGGTATTCGGCCAGACGGGTGGTTAGATAAGTCTTCCCTGTGCCGCTGGGGCCGGACAGGACCAGGCGGCGGTGCTTCAGAAGCAGACTGATGTAGTGCTGCATCATGGGCTTGGGGACGAGCGTCTCGAACACCAGACTGTCCACACACTTCTCCTTCAAACCTGCAACAGAGAGATGAGGTCATACAGAGGTCAGAGTGGTGTTGTCTTAAAGGGACAGTTCACTCAAAAATGTATTTCTTCAAATTCGTTCAAAACCTATTTGAGTTTCATTTTTGTTTTGAACACAAAAGAAGATATTTGGAAGAACGCTGGTACAGTTGCTGGCACCCATTGGCTTCCATAGTAATTAGTTTTTTCTACTTTGGAATTCAATGGGTCCCAGTAACCAGCATTCTTCAAAATACCTTCTTTTGGGTTCAAAAGAAGAAAGAAAGTCAATTAGGTTTAAAACCACATGAGGGAGAATATATTATGTTATTTTAATATTAACTTTATAAATAATCAATCTTTTTTTGCTTCAACTATCTCTATTGAAAAACAATGTTTTTCATACACCTGTCAATTTTGAGATATTGGGCTTTTTGGCTTATCATTAAGTTCTTTTTCCATCCAAAACACTTTTGTCACAGTTTAACTGTATCAGACAGTTTATCAAATCTGTAGATTTCAATTACAAATACATGTTTTTTTAAAGTTTTTTTTTTTTTTTTTTAAATGAGTTTTCATGAATCTCCACTTCAGATACACCAAACTTTACAATTTTATTCATACCAATAAGGTTTACGCAAACAATTTGGTTGATTATATGTAACATTTTATTTGACAGAAAAGGTTTGATTAATTGAGCAAAGCTCCCATCTTGTCAGGGAAGCACAGTTGTGTGATCAGTAACAAATCTTCTCCAAAGTCCAGAGGGCACTCCTGCTCAAAACTCAAAACCCCCACGAAGAAGAAACCCAGAAAATTCACATATATGTCCAATATTTTCTCAATTATTGAGTTTTTTGACTCTTATATGTCAAAAACTGAAACACAAATTTTGAACCTGATTTTACATAATGCTAAAAAATTTTGTGTGTGCTAGAAATGTACATAATTTTGAATTTTGAAAAAATGCCTCATTTGCATATTTAAGCAGCATTTTAGAAAACTTCTGCATAAACAGAACATGTGCTGAGAATGAAATGTATTATTATCCATCATTAAGAGCACATTGGAAATAAATCATTATCATTAACACTCTTTAAGTGAACAGGAAGTCAGAGATTCTAACATTACATTTTAAAAATAAATATCAGATCTGTTGTGGTGCCTGTAATTTTGTCAATTCGCACAGCACTAAAGCAGATTGAAACCTCATGTTTGAAGGAGTAGGGTGAGATGAGGTGTTAAAGAAGTTGCTGAAGAATGCAACAGATTGAATGTGTGTTTTTTCACCTTTGAGGGTAACCGTGACGAGTCCAGGGGCCACTTGTAAACAGTCACAGGGTGAACTTTCTGGGTCTTCGGTTCCAAGTACCCTCCTGCTCTGATTAATACTGTAACTGTGGATAGAGTCGACAGACAGACCCATACTCGCACCTGGATCCAACTGGGAGATATAGTCCTGATGTATAAGAGACAAAGAGAACATGTAAGATATCAATAAACAAAAATATTAATTAAATCAAAACTACATTCATTCCTCATAATGCACAACAGTCCATTTTGACCCAGAAGAAATGCATGAAAAAGGTCTAAAAATTGCTATATTATATATATATATGATAGTATTTTACTGTAAAACTTACTTAAACTGTAAAACTGTACTTAAAGGTGTAGTATGTAAGTTTCTGACTCTTCTAAAGCACAAAAATACCATAATATGTTTGCAGATATTTAAGAAACATGCCAAGTGAACATACTTGTTTATCTGAAAAACAATGCTGAATTCAGATATTCTGCTTTGAACTCTTTGAACTTTTGTCTTTGTATTGGTAATTTTAACCTGCCCAGTGCCAGTTTAGCCAATTATATTTCAGCACCCCTGGTTGCCTTGGTGGAAAACCGCATATTTCATTCATTCATTCAGAAAGGCTCTGAAAGCATGCGTCCGTGACCGAAATGCGACCTCCGGTGGACATAGCAGACTCAGAGAGAAGCAGATTCAGTTCCACATGAGGTTATTAATTAGCAAATGCTATAAATATTACGAACATATACATTAGGTGAGCAGGTTACATTGTAACCGCGTGTCCTAACAACAAGCTACGGGACGAGATATGCAGTGATCAGCAATCTGGCTGACGTGACGAATCATGGCAGAAATTTATATACAGCCATTCAGAAGCACAGAATATGCACTCACTCACAAAATGGTAAGGTTTATAATCTATTTAATACATATTAACCCTCTTTAACATTATTAAATGTACATGCTGAATCACTCATGTGTTTAGTTCTAAAGTTCAATTTCAAACGGTTTATTTTATTTTCAAGATCTTAGGTGAACTATCTGCTGCTGCTTTCAGTAGTATGGCAATACATTTCATGTAAAATGGCATTCAAAGTCACGTTGTTAGCATTTAACACTGAATAAAGCACATGAGGTGTACCTGAGGTGATCATTGTCATAGTTTTCTGTTGTTCCCCTGTGAGTAATAGAAGCCCTTTCTAATATATCAATTCGAGGTGTTGGTTAGGACAAAAACTTCTTTTAATATGGAAAATATTCCTTCTATCGGGTGCTGTTGCTTTTATTTAGAACACGGTTTAAATCAATCGCTCCTGTCCTCAATCTGGCAACCTGTGCTTGTGTTTGTTTTGAACCAGGAGTGCAATACCTTGCTCAACCACTGGGTGATATACTTACATACTGCACCTTTAAACTGTAAAATATATTTAGCCTTTTACCCATATCTCACATGCTTTTGAGACAGAATTTTATTGATGAGCAGAAACATGTTCACGTATTGATGCAGCATTGCATGATCACTTTTTCCATCAGAAAGTGAAGTTCAGCATTAAGAACAATATGGTGCCTTTTTGTCATCTGAAAGTGACAGTTTGAACAGGTCATTAAAAAAGAGAAATATTTGTTGTTTTGATGTCTGTATTGTTGTTTTGTACTCAATTAAAATGTCAGAGTATTATGAATACACACACTTATGTACTGTATATAGAACTTTTAAGGATAATGATGTTTTGGTGCCTTGTTTTAATATTCAAATAAAATTGCTAATCAGTATTAAATAAATAATAATAATAATTAATATATTATATGTACTTTTTTATACACACTTTTTTGTAATTATTATTTATTTAATTATATACTTTTTTCACATTCAGAGAAGTAATTGTTAGTTTTAGTTATATAAAATAATTAGATCTAAATTGATTCGGAATGTGAACATACAATGTCAATGTGTTATATAATAATTTAAATAATGTAAAATATTATTTTTTAAAAATGTTAAATGTAAATGTGTAAATAAAAGAATGAATGTATGAACAAATGAATAATCACCCTTGTTTTCACAAACATGTCAACATCTATAGCCATCTTGACAGATTGAGAGCTCACCCTGAAGATTGTGGCGATGTCTGTGTCTAGCGTAGACCACTCTGTTTTCCCATGAATCTTCACAGAGCCGATGTAGAAATCTTGCTGCCTCGCCTGCCGATTGCGCATCACAAAATAAATATCATCTATCATTCAAGCATTTAAATTGATTTTGATCGTGTTTGTTGGACATTCACCTCTCTGGACACTTGATGATCAGCTATATGGACCACCACACGCGTAAACACCTCGTCCCTCTGACACGACACACTCAATAACTCCACAGGAGCGACATCTGTGGGACACAACCAATGATTTAACTATTGAGATATTGAAGCATTAGCTACATTTCCATCCAAAGATGCGAATTAAACTTATGCGTGAAACTGGACTATCGCATAAAACATTTGCAAATAAAGCATTGTTTCCATCCAATGAGTCAAAGAAAACAAAATCGTCACTTCCTGATAAACTGGAGGCAAATATCAAAAGGAAAAAATAAATTTGCTATGGTAAGAGAATCCACCATGAACATTTTTTTCTTATATAATAAATGACTTGTGCCTTAGAAGACGAAAGGAAATTATTGTGTTCAAATGATGCTCTTTGCCTATCTAGAAAGTTCTGGAGGTAATTATATAGAACCACTTTGATGATGGACTTTGGTTGAGGGATTTTAGAATGACCAAAACAACATTTCAGATGTTTTACAATGTGGTTGGTCTGCTGGGTTGTCCATTAATAATCTGTTAAAACATATCACATAACTTTTTTGATGCGCATGCTGGAATTTATTCATTAAATGTGTTTCCAAAGTAGTTAAAAAAAATGTATCTTACTAGTTAGTAATAATACTTCCTTAAATTTATATAGTGCTTTTCTGGGTACTCAAAGCACTTTACAATTATTATTTTTTTGGTTGGGTTGGGAATCTCCTTATCCACCAACCGTGGGGATGGTTAGGAGGCCACACTCTAAAAAATTGAATGTCAAAAAGTCAAGATAACAAATATTTTTGTGTTGCTTTAACTTATTTTAATAAGTTAATCAGGTTTCAACTACATTTTTTCTAAGTTATACAAAGTTTAACTTAATATGTTTTGTCAGTTTTTTTTGATGTAAGTTGAGAAGTCTAGAAAAGTTAATTTGATTCAAGTAAAAAATGTAAGGCAGCAATAATTTTTTACAGTGTATGATGGACAGAGGCCAGTGGGCGAATTTAGCCAGGATACCCAGGACACACCCCTATTCTTTTCGAAGGACATCCTGAGGTTTTTAATGACCACAGAGAGTCAGGACCTTGGTTTAACGTCTCATCCAAAAGACGGCACTCAGTGACAGTATACTGGGGCATTAGGACCCACTCAGACCATAGTGTGATCGCCCCTTGCTGACCTCCCTAACACCTTTTCTGGCAGCAACCTAGTTTTCACATGTGGTCTTCCATCCAGGTACTAACCATGCGCAGCCCTGCTTAGCTTCAGTGGGCGACCATGAGTTGTTTGCATAAGTTTTTTTATGCTCATTTTAAAAATATATGCGCATCTTAACTTTTCCATCAAGCATTTTTTAGGTGGATGGAAACATAGCTACTGAGCCATTACAGCACCGAAAGCTGATGTTGGACGATGACTGAAGGGACTGACCAGCGGTGAAGCACTCGTTGAGACTCAGGCTGAAGGATTTGGTGAGGCTCATGGCTGGTTTGGTTTGGTTGCAGCTCATAAGGCTGGCGAGGCCTGATGGCTGAGAGGTGGAAGAAGATGGAGGACCACAGGGAAGGACAAGAGATGATGGAGCACTTCCTGTTTTCAGCTGGTCGTTCTCTGCCTTCAGATTTTCCACCATATTCTACAATGAGAAAAATCGGATTTGATTAAATTTTTCTTAATTTGAGTAAGAGGTAACAAGGTACATTGCTTATTGTCAGTAGTGTAGCACAGCATCACAGGGTTTTTAATTGTTTCTTCTAATACTTTAAAGCTGCTTGCTTTAACCTGCTTGCTTTAACCAACATGATATATTTGGGTCAGCTGGGAACAGATACACGCATAAAATATATGTATATAGCATCATATTATAGCATCATTAAAGCTTTTTCTGATTCTGATTTTTGGGGTGCTTTGTAAATAATTAGAAATTTCAACCAATTTCTATGTTAAAAAAACAAACAAAAACATTTTATTATATTATATTGATAAATGCTGATGATTGTTATACTGTATGCATACATTTGTTAGCTTTACATTACATACATACATACATACAATATAAATGTATTATTAGCGCTAATGTAAAATTTTAATATTAACCACATCTTTAAACAAAATAGTTTTAATAACTAACTTCTTTTGTATTGCCGCAACAGTACAGTACATACTTTTTTTCTAGTTAATTTGCAAAATATTAGTATCTAGGCTATTAGGTTAACTAGGCAAGTTAGGATAATTAGGCAAGTTATTGTACAAAAGTGGTTTGTTCTGTAGCCATTCTTAAGGGGTTAAACATATTGACCTTAAAAATAATTTATAAATTAAATAATTTTAAATAATTTAAAAACTTTTTATAAGTTTTAATTCAATTTCATTCCAAACTAAAAGTAATAAGAATTTCTCAAGAA
The DNA here is from genome assembly GCA_903798115.1 of Danio jaintianensis. Lineage (NCBI taxonomy): Eukaryota > Metazoa > Chordata > Actinopteri > Cypriniformes > Danionidae > Danio > Danio jaintianensis. Next base: position 1,099,058 of record CAIGQV010019951.1, on the reverse strand, counting down.
AAAAAAAGAAAAAAAAAAAAGAAAGAAAGTAAAACATTTGGTCACACTTTATTTTGATGGTCTGTTTGTTGAATTTAAGTTACATTGCGTCTACATGTCAACTAATTCTCATTAGATTATAAGTAGACTGTTAGGTTGGGGTTAGGGTTGGGGTTAGGGTTAGTGTAAGTTGACGTACTTGCAAAGTTTCTTATAGTCAGTTAAATGTCTGTTGAAGGAGCAGTATCAACAGATATTAAGCAGACAGTCTACTAATACTCAAATGGACCATCAAAATAAAGTGTTACCAAAAATTTCCTTGCTCTGTTAAAGATCAATTGGTAAATATTTGTAAAAGAATTCAAATTTCACATTAGGGTTAATACTTTTGCCTTCAATTGTATATAATATATTATTTAATTACTAAAAAGGGGTAAAGAGTAACATGACTGTCATGATCACCAGCAATCCAGGCTTGCAGATCGCTGGTAAACATACACCATCACCCGTACTACTATTCTGTCAATTTTACTACATATCCCATCATGCACCTCACACACACCTGTTCCCGTTCACCTATAATTACACACACACAGCTGGAAGCTGATCAAAGACTGATTACACAGACTATATACACTGCTCTCATTCCCACACACTTTGCTGAAACTTGTTTCGCTGTAACATTATGAAACGTTCTCTGTGTCTAGTCTTTCTGTGTTTCTTGACCCTGGCCTTGTTTCCTCGTTTATGTTATTGCCGCCTGTACCGACCTTATTGCCTGTAACTTAATTACACTTCTGGACTGCCCTCATGCTACTTGTACCTGTTGACCATTGCCTGCCTGACGTTTCTAAATAAAACTGCACATGGATCCTCACTCCGTTGTCTCCCCTTTGGTTACAATGACAAAACACTGTAACACATAATTTTCTTAAAATGTTTTCACATTTAATCTTAAGTGAGAACTTGCTAATTAGATTTTATTTAAACAATATATGTTATGGTTGTTCTACAAAATAACAACTCTCTAAACAACCACTGCATTTGAAAACAATAGATGACTGTACCATATTATTGCTATATCTTTTTGAAAAAATTAAGTGCCTTATATATATATATATATTTTTTTTATGACTTAATTTAAGTCCACATAAATTAAGATATTAATGATTTATTTTCATTAACCTCATTATTTATTAACTGATGTTTTCTCAATGCTGTCATTTTTCTTGTATATATATAATTAGCCACAGAGATGAAAGAGTTCAACACACAGTGTTGCTCTCAGCAGTGTGGATGGTTGCGCTTTGAATATACAGTGTTAAGGCCATAAAGTAATTTGAAGGGGTCTGTATGTACCTGCATACTGTTCATGGCCTCTCTGAGCTGCTCCAGCTGATGTGCAGAGTTCAGCGCGTCCAATCTGATGTCTGTGAGCTTCATCTCCTTCTCCCACAGCTCTGACCGCAGCTCTGACACCACCTTCTCATCGCTCTCCGTCTCCTCGTTACTCTCCAGAATCCTGTCAGAGCAAACATCATTATAGTTTTCAATATGAGAACACTTTAAGGGATAGTTCACTCAAAAATGACAATTCTGACATGACTGTGACCCTGGACCACAAAACCTCATAAGTGTAAACGTTTGGAAATTGACATTTGTACATTATCTGAAAACTGAACACTGAGTTTCAGTTGATGTATGGTTTGTTATGACAATATTTGGTTATTTGAAAATCATCATATTGAGAAAATCCCCTCTAAAGTTGTTCAAGTTAAGTTCTTACCAATGCATTTTACTAATGAAAATGATGTTTTCACAGACTTACAGAAATAAATTTGCTAAATGTCTTCATAGAACATGATTTTTACTTAATAGTCTAATGATTTTTGGCATAAAATGAAGATTGATCGTTTTGACTTGTACAATTTATTCCCAAAAATATACCTGTGTAACTTAAGAATGGTTTTGTTAAAAATGGTTTCCCTCCAAACCAGTCTGAGTTTTTTTTGTTGTTGTTCTGTTTAACACAAAAGGATCTATTTCAAAGAATGTTGAAAACCTGTAATCACTAACATCCATCGTAGGAAAAACAAATACTATGAAAGCCTGTGGTTACAGGTTTCCAACATTTTTCAAGATATCTTCTTTTGTGTTTAACAGACGAAAGAAACTCAAACAGGTTTGGAAAAAGTGAGTGAATAAATAAATAGATAAAATTTTTAGGTGAACTGTCCGTTTAAACAGGGGTCACCAAACTTGTTCCTGGAGGGCCGGTGTCCTGCAGATTTTAGCTCCAACCCTAATCAAACACACCTGAACAAGCTAATCAAGCTCTTACTAGGTATACTTGAAACATCCAGGCAGGTGTGTTGAGGCAAGTTGGAGCTAAACCCTGCAGGGACACCGGCCCTCCAGGACAGAGATTGGTGACCCCTGTTTTAAAATCACTGTGAAGGGTGTAATTTCAACTAGCTGATGCCCGATGCTGTGATTGGCTCAGGAGGATGTCACTCACACAGAGGAGATGGCTGATTGGAGGGACTGAAGGGAAGGGGGTGGGTTCTCTCCTTCTTCGTGGCCCAGTTTTGGGGAGTTTGGTGCAGAGGAGTCTGGAGTGGCGATTTCTTCAATATCAGAGTACATCGAGCCTCCTTTAGCACCCTTCTTAATGCTGAATGCCTTGCCAAAAGAGCTTCGCAACTACAGAGAGGTTGAGAAAAAAATACAGAGAACTTCAAACTTTGTTAAAAAATGTGAACTATAAAGTACTTTTTCCAGAAAATAGCATTAGCTTCCATCCACCTATTTTTATGCGCATTTTGGAAAAACACATAAAAAAATGCTTAATGGAAATGGCAAATTTGAATTGGGTAAGCTAAATTTTCTTTAGTGTATGTGTGTGAATGAGAGTGTATGGGTGTTTCCCAGTAATGGGTTGCAGCTGGAAGGGCATCCGCTGCGTAAAGCATATGCTGGATAAGTTGGCGGTTCATTCTGCTGTGGCGAACCCTGATTAATAAAGGGACTAAGCTGAAAAGAAAATGAATGAATGAATGAAATGGCAAATTTAGAAAATGCACAATTATGCAAACAAAACTGGTTAGGATGAAATTTGTATCCAATCAGAAAATAATGTGTATAAACTATGATGTAAACACATTATTGAATTTTTGATAAACACATTTATAAGTAATTTATTATATTTAAAAAAGGCCAACAGTGGCATCTCCCACCACATCAAATGTAATTTTTCTTTGGGATATTTGGTGCCAGTTTATCAAGAAGTGACGGTTTTGTTCTCTTTGACTCATTGGATGGAAACTGTGCTTTATTTGCAAATATTTTATGTGATATTCCAGTTTTGCGCATAAGTCTAATTCACATTTTGGGATGGAAACGTAGCTTATGTAACCATTGATGTTCATTACATACATACATACATGTTTAATTCAAGTGATTTGTATTAGGGTACTTAGGGCACAAAGAGACGGACACAAACAGCGGCAAAAGAGAAAAGTACAGATGTTCTTCAACAGGCCACTTGAAATACTCTGTAGGTGTGGACAAGTATGTGTTGCATTCATTGCTATAAATGGGCTCATAGCCTTGAAGCACAAAAAATCAAACATGTAATAAACTGAACAGCTGTGAGAGATTATTTAAACATGCAAAGGTCTGGAGTTAGTTTGAGTGTTCAGCTTCATTCTTGTTTATGCAACATTATTCAATAACTGTTGCTTATTTCTTTAGTAATAGCAATAGTATTGGTATTAGTAAAAGGCATCATAGAGGGAATTCACTAAGTTTCTATCATTAAAGCTCTTAATTTGGAAATTTTAATTGGATTAGATCATTAGCATCTTGTTCAAGTTTTGCAGCAGTAGCAATGATATTACGATGATATCCATTGAAAGTAGTTCACAATATCATTGCGCCTGCTGCAGCCAAAGTATGGCAGCAAAGTGCTTTGATTATTACTGCAGAATTAGAGTATAGTTCCTAGCCATGTCGATATAGAAGTCTTTCTTAGTACATGATGTAACTACAAAGGAGTCAAGCATTAAATAGAAAAAATATTTGGAGGAAATTTTGTGAGATACTAAGCTAAATGGCTTCCGACAGACCCAAATATTGGCTAAATTCATAAAAAATGGATAAACTAGGGAACTTGTAAAATTAGCCGTTTTCCAAGACAACCACAGTGTTTTTTTTAAGTATACTTTGGGCTGAACCATTGAAACAGTAATTTATATATATGAAAGTGAGTGTCAGAGGAGCTGAGCCTATTGAAACCTGCAGAAATGGAGGGATTTGGAAAGCGGTTAGAAACAACACACAATGACAAGAGAGAAACATTCCCTCAGTGATACGTCAAACTTACCTCACAGACCTTAGAGATTTTCAAAAGAAAAATACATGAAAACTGTGGTTATGCACTAGCAGATATAAATAGTTCCAATAGATCCATCTTACGGCTCCTTATTATCCATCTTATTTTCCACCTACCCAGCTCTTCTTCTTCTTCTTCTTGGCGTCGTCCTTCAGGCTGCCCACACTGGAGTGACTGGTGATGCTGTTCAAACTCGAGATGCTTTCGCTTGAGTTCTGCCTCCTGATTCGCAACTCTGAAAGAAGAAATAAAAGCATTTTTTTCAGTAATTTTCAGTAATCAGAGTTCCCATGAGTGATGGAATTTCTGGAACATCACTAGATGTTTTAAAAGGTCTATTGCAGATATTGAAAGTCAGTTTTATATCGTTTTTGTCCAAGTCGTGGAATATCAAGATTTTTGTTGGTCATTTTAATATTTACTTCCCATTTATCAAAATGCATTTTTTCTGTGCTGTGTTTTTTTTATTACATTTTTTTTATCACATTAGCCCCTTTTACACATACAGACTTTTTTGGAAAATTGCCGATAATTAGAAAAATGAGATCATGTGTGAACAGGCCCTTTTTAAAATTACCAACAAATTTGTTTGCCTTTTTTTTTGGAAAGAGAAGCTGTAACATTACCAGCAAATTCCCAGAATTCTGCTCTGTGTGAATGCAGAAGGACAACTGGCAGTATAATGTGAGACGTCTACTGCGGGCCAATCAGAACATTCTGATGCAGATCCACGCCATTTATGAAAATAATGTTTTGCCTATTGTTATGGCTATTTTCACTCCCATTTTATTCCTTTTACAACCAGCAATCAAATGCATTCACCAGGCTGTACTTTCTAAAATACCATCTTTTTTGTCTGCGCAGTGCTCAACCAGTCCCACCTGGATTTTGCGGCAAAAATTTGGATTAATGCGACTTAATATTTCCGATGCCTTTTCTCAAAATTTGTGCTTTTTTGTGTTGTATTACTGTGAAAACATACACACATTTACACTTCTTCATGACTTTTTTTCAGTAATCATTCAATTTAAAATCATTAAATAAGATAACATACGATAGATAAGGTCAAATCTCCTCAATAATAGCATTAAAAAAGTCATGTTTAAAATTTCTCTTTTTAGTGACTGATGAAACAAGCGTTGTCTTGTTCAAATAGGCTTTGGATCACAATAATGTTACATGACACGTCTAAAGTGGTCACATGCCAAAGGAGAAGCGCAAAGCAGAGCTGTGTCTATAACAACTCATGGTATCACACACAGGATGAGCACTTTCTATACATGAACATGAATGTTATTTAATATAAAACAAGGCAGATGGTGTGGAAGGAATTTGAACCCTGAAATTGAGTAATTTGAGGAATTTTGAGGAAAAATTGGAGGAAATCCTGCAGGAAATCTGTGTCAATAAAGAAAAGAGAGCCCTAAAGAGACCCCTCTAAACTTTGCACCATTTGCTTGATTTTGCATTACATTCAGTGATTGCAGAATCACAAAATTCTGTAGGGACTCCTGAACCTGTTTTTGTGTTTATTATAGGTCATGCAAATTCAACTATTTAAGCCATGTCCGTCCACACATACACTGATATTTTTTTTTAAATGAGCTTTCCCTGCTTTCATTTAAAAAATGTGTGTGAGTGGGGTTGCTCATGGGGCCCCTACAGTGCATGGGCCCTTAGAATCATCTCATATACTCTAATTCTGCAGTAATAATCAAAGCACTTTGCTGCCATACTTTTGGGCCCTTAGAATCATCTTAACCCCCCCCCCCCCCCCCCCCCTCTTTCCTCTAGCGGCACCACTGACCGTGAACGTGTGGAATTTGCCTCAATTATGTCCTCCACGTTTGGTGTGTTGGCCAATCAAAACCCAGCCGTGTTGGCCAATCAGAAAGGGGAAACAATGGGCACACTGGCTTCATGAGGCAAAAACACAAGTAGTAGTGTCCACATGACCACATTGTACTCAGAGATTCGGAAAATCTTCACCCAGGCCAAAGTTTTCAGAAAGTTTCGGATTCAGTCACCTGAAACTGCATTTTTCATGTGGACAAACAGCCAACCCGCATAGAAAAAACTGCAACTTTGAAAATACCCGTGCTCATGTGGACAGGGCCTTAGGAGCCCTGCATTGTATACTGAGCTAAAACACCCTCTGCTGTCCTCACCTTTCGGGGCAACATCCGGGTTACTGAGGGCGACATGGATGACGGCCTGCGCCTCCATGTTCTTGGTCTTCAGGCCCTCGATGGTTTCCCTCAGCTCTATTAATTCACCATCCTGTTGAGAAAAACACATCTATTTAGTCTGTGTTCAACCATTTAAAGCAGAAACATCATTCCTTAAAGCTCTGCCACTGATGTTTTTCCAAACAAATGTAGGTTAACTTCTGTATTTTGGAAACTGATTTACTGCCTGCATTTGACATTTATGAGAGACAAAGCCATAGGGATGTCAATATAAACTCCATCTATTCAACACTGGCACTTCAAAAAAATTGCATGTATCACTCAATCTGTACGGTCACAGACACTGTAATGATGCAATAATTCAGGCCACTGCCTCGTTCACACAGGGCAATGTACCATGAATGTCTGTTTCACTTCTGGACAGTCCTCCATGTAAGATAATTTAGCCTTGGGGCAAATCATGCGCTCAGAAATTTGGAGTATGGCACAAATAACGCTGCGACCCCTTTGGGAGTAAATGAACAGCCAGCAACCCCCAACCTCTATCCCGGCATCTGACCCAAATTTTCTCTTTTATACTCTAAGTGATTCTGTGAGGTGCACGTAATATAGATCTGAATGGACACTCTGGGCATTAAAAGGATAATATATGTTTGGGCAATATGTTTCATGCACACGATTCAATCTGAAGACATAAGAGCAAGCAAAGAATAAACATCATCATCATCAACAACAACAACTAACATACAGTACGTGACCCTGGACGACAAAAAAATGTTTATGTATCATTTGAACAATCATCGAAAAAACATTTACTTTATGCCAAAAAAAAGAGTATTAAGTAAAGATAATTACATGAAGACGTTTTGTAAACTTCCTACTGTAAATATATCAAAACTAAATGTTTTATTAGTATTATGCATTGCTAAGAACCTATTTTAAACAACTTAAAAGGTGATTTTCTCAATATTTCGATTTTGCTTTTTAACCAAGTGGTTGCATCTCAGCCAGATTTTGTCCTTCTAACAAACCATTCATCAATGGAAAGATTATTAACAGTATTAATTATTAACAGTTTTCAGATGATGCATGAATCTCAATTTTGAAAATTTGACACTTACTTGTGGTTCAGGGTCACATATTATTCTTATTGTTTTTATATACTTATAATAATAATCATAATAATAATAATAATAATAATAATAACTCTTTTTTTATCTTTTAAGTTATGACACTACACAGTATTTACTCTAAAATACAAATAATTGTGCTTTTTGTAGGGCTACACAATATTAAAACAATCTACAATTTATATTGTAATAATTTTATTTTGGAATTTTGATCAGGTGACATATATTTACAAATGCTTTATTGTATTATAATCATTGTATCTATATATGTTTAGTTAAACATACTCCAATAATCATAATTTTTCTAATGACTTAAGTTGTAAAACAACTAATAAAACATGGAATTTTAATGTAAAAAAAACTACAACGTATTGTCTAGTTGTTTTCATGTCACTTCCTGTTCACCTTAGTTTACTCTTATCATCTTGTTAATCTTTGAGTTAATTGTCTCCACCTCCTTGTCAGCTTGTTTAGTTAATTGTTTCCTTGCGTATTTATACCCTGTTCTGCAAGAACTTCATTGGCATTAGTTTGTAAGTCACTCCCATGATGTCTGCGTGTTTCACTCGTTGTTTTGGTTTGTTTTAGTTTGTTTAAATAAATGTTTGTTTGGCTGCATCTGGATCCTCATCTTTGTTTATTTCCTGCACTACGTGAGACGTGACAGAACTAATGACAATGAAGTGCTAGCAGAACAGGGTATAAATACGCAAGGAAACAATTAACTAAACAAGCTGACAAGGGGGTGGAGACAATTTACTCAAAGATTAACAAGATGATAAGGGTAAACTAAGGTGAAAAGGACTCCAATAATCATTGTTTTATATAAGACTTGCTTTTAAAAACATTACAGAGTAGTGTTGTGTATGAAGTCGAGATCCATATTTTTTTTGTCCAACCATGGGTCAATTTCCTTCCTCGTTTTTATTCATAAAAAGCTCACAGCAGTACATGTTGTGTCAGTTTACGATGAATACTGTACCTTCTGGTCAGCGCTGAACGAGAGGGTCTGCAGTCGAGAGGTCATGAGGGCCAGACTCTGCTCAAATGCTGCCACCAGGTTCGCCTGGAGACAGAGAGAGAAATGCAAAACGATAAATGTAACAGAAGCATCACATGTGAAAATTATTTATGATAATAATTAAGATGGTACTAAACATCTGGAATCTCTCGAAGATACTGGGCTGTTTCAATCAAAATGGGTTAAAAATATAGGTAAGCTTATGTATATAGCAGATTTAAAAAACAATGCTAATGTGAAGTGCTTTACATGTAGAAGATAATTTAAAAGAATTATAAGATAATCACAAAATAGAAACAAAAGAAGCGTCAAATAGAAACAAAAAGCATAAAAAATACAAAGTGCTGAGCAAAGATTAGTCGCGATTAGTCGCATCCAAATGAATTTTTTTTTGACATAATATATGTGTGTGTGAAGAGTTCAGATGCAAAAACCTCTAAGTGCCATCTGGAATTTTCTTCTATAATGAACCTTTTTCTCAGCCTCTTATGTTTATGTTTAGTTATTTCATATTAAAAGCGATGAAAATAACCTACTCTTTGCAATAAAAGTGAAATGACTGAATCAAGACAGGAGCCTGAGAAAAATTCTAATATTAGAAGAAAATTTCAGATGGCATTTTGGGTTTTTGCATCTGCACTCTTCGTATTATATTTATTATGTATATGTGATACGCACACATATATAGAAACAAAACTATACAAAACTATTTTGTTAGATATTTAAATCTATATATACTTACGATCATATACATGTAACATTTATATCTAAATATAAATAAAAATGTTCTCAAATATATGCATGAATGTGTGTATTTATAGATAATACATTTACACTTTCTCAAATATTTGCATGTATGTGTGTATTTATATATAAATATGTCTATTTATATATATATACAGTTGAAATCAGAATTATTAAACCCCCTTTGAATTTTTTTTTCTTTTTTAAATATTTCCCAAATGATGTTAAACAGAGCAAGGAAATTTTCACAGTATGTCTGATAATATTTTTTTCTTCTGGAGAAAGTCTTATTGTTTTATTTCGGCTAGAATAAAAGCAGTTTTTAATTTTTTAAAAACCAATTTAAGGTCAAAATTATTAGCCCCTTTAAGCTATATATTTTTTCGATAGTCTACAGAACAAACCATCGTTACACAATAACTTGCCTAATTACCCTATACTGCCTAGTTAACCTAATTAACCTAGTTAAGCCTTTAAATGTCACTTTAAGATGTATAGAAGTGTCTTGAAAAATATGTAGTAAAATATTATTTACTGTCATCATGGCCAAGATAAAATAAATCAGTTATTAGAAATGAGTTATTAAAACTATTATGTTTGAAAATGTGTTGAAAAAATCTTCTCTCCATTTAACAGAAATTGGGGAAAAAATAAACAGGGGGGCTAATAATTCAGGGGGTTTAATAATTCTGACTTCAACTGTAGATAATACATATACACAGTACACTCACATATATTATATCAAAAGAAACTTTTATTTTGCATGCCATTAATCATGATTAATGTTTGCCCAGCACTATACAAAACAGATACAAATTTTATTAAAAGAGGTAAAAAAAAAAAGACACAAAAAGTGTGATCTGTTATTGTCTATAGCAGGGGTGCCCAAACTCGGTCCTGGAGGGCCGGTGTCCTGCATATTTTAGTTCCAACCCCAATTAAACACACCTGAACCAGCTAATCAAGCTCTTTCTAGGTATACTAAAACTTCCAAGCAAGTGTGTTGAAGGAAGTTGGAGCTAAACTATGCAGGACATCGGCCCTCCAGGACTGAGTTTGGACACCCCTGGTCTATTTTAGCCAATTAAACTACATGGGTTATCAACTATAATATTACATCACCTCAATATGCATTTACCTAGTTCATAATCTCGTTGTCAGTGCAGACTTTAACTTATATTAATTATTAGGTACAGCCTACTATTATAAAAGTGAAAGTAGCCTACATAAAATAAGCCTTGTAGTAAAACAACAGGACAAAAATATAGTTGATGACTAATCATGTAATAATCATGTAATGACTCCAGACACTTCTTCTTTGTTAACCCCTAAATCAGCAAAATAATATATATGTTTAGCTATTTGTAAAAATATTTTTTACCAGCAGTTTTTACCCACACTGGCGGTTCTAGTGTTAAATCACGGGTTCTCAACCATGTTCCTAGAGCCCCCAAACACTGCACGTTTTGCATGTCTCCTAGTCAAACACACTAGATTCAACTCATCAGCTCATTAGCAGCATTCCAGGACCTGAAATGGTTGTGTGAGACCAAGGGCACATGTAAAAATGTGCAGTCCAGGGGTTGCTCCAGGAACATGGTTGAGATCCAGTGACATTCTTGCTGAATAACAAAATAAATAAGTAAAAAGTGCAGACCCAAGCATCTGAATGTTAGTCATGCACATGTGAAATAATTCAGACTTCAAGTGTGTTTAGTGAGTGGAGACGTACATTAGCGGACAGCTGTGTGGTCAGGCACGCCACTTTCTCCTGTGAAGACTCCAGCTCTCTCCTCAGCTTGCGGATTTGCTGGGAAGAAACACACAAACCTATTAATGCAATCAATAAAATGACATCAAATTTACAGGCACAAAAGTACACCAAGTAATAAGGATCCTATCATCATTTCTCATCCTCGTGTTGATCCAGACCTGAGTTTCTTTTTTTTTTTTTTGCAGAACACAGAAGATGATGTTAGATTGCTCCAGTCCAAATAAAGACAACTAAACACTACACAGAAAAAAACAAAAACATAACATTTTTAAAGGAATAGTTCACCCAAAATGAAAATTTATTTACTCATCGTTCACCCTTGTTACAAAACTGTTTGAGTTTATTTATTTTATTGAGTTTGTTTATTCTGTTCAGAATCCTAAATAGTTAGTTCAGTTAGTTCCAATGCTTTATGAGTTTATTTATTCTGTTGAACACAAAATAATAGAAAAATGGAAACCCGTAACCACTGACTTTCATAGTATTTGTTTTTCCTACACTGTAAAAAATGCAGGGTTACACACAATTCATTCATGTTGTCCCAACACAAATCGATTAAGTTAACTTAACAAATTTATATGGATTGATCATAAAACAATAAAGTTATTAATTAAGTTGTTCCCAAAAAATCTCAAAAATTTTGCCTATTTAAAATGTAAGATCATTTTAAATAGGTAGTTTGTCAAAATATTTTTTTTGAGTGTACTATAGATGTCAATGGTTACAGGTTTCTAACATTCTTCAAAATATCTTCTTTTGTGTTAAACAGAATAACCAAACTCATAAAGCTTTGGGACTACTTGAACTAAATATCCTTTTAAGATGCTAAAAAATTTTCTTTTTAAGTATTCCATAGTCATATAACAGCTTTATGTTAGAAGCAGTACAAGTATATGTTTAACAGTATGTTAAACCTACGTATTTCTACAGAACATCTTCTATTGTGAAGCATGTCATGCAAGACTGGAGTTACAGGATTATCATACAGCCATTGCTTGAGTAAACAATGACAGAATTTGTATTTTAGGTAAACTGTTCCTCTTAAGACTTCTTTACACAGCCGATTCAAGGCAGATTTAATGCTCAGAATATAGTGTAAAGACGCTATGCTGTATTAACAGTTTGTGTAAATACAAATTTTCGAAAATTTATGCCTGTTCAGTTTGGTTTCTGTGCCGCCTTTGCTGTGTAAAGATGCTATTAGTGATTGTTCATGATCACTTATCTGATTAGTCAGCCATGACATTCCAAGGTATGTCATTACCAGATAACAACCACTGAATAACACAGGCTGAATAACACGCTTGCCTGTCACACTGCATTTTTTTGACTGTATGGTGCTGTGTTGTGAATGAATAATATGTAGTTTGGTATATGCTCCATTCAACCTGCTTCGTTTCTGTCAGCTTTGTATTTTTTACTGTTTGGCATTAACTTGTGACTGAATATAGTGCAGGTTAGTGTATGCTCCATCAGCTCTATTCAGCTGTTTTTGTTTCTGTCAGCTTTGTGTTTAATTAAAGAATTAATAAACTATTACGGCTTAGAACAAAGTTTTCTATCTAATTTTTAAGTTTTGTGGCAAGTAGCCATGTAACAACCAGGATAAAGTACATCCAAGAGTGTTGTTTTCTTGTACTTTGGATGTACTTTATCCCTAACGCATATCATATGCGACATATCTCTAGATTGTTTTTCCTAAATAAAGTATTAATGTAGAAGGCAGCGGTGAAGCTCCAGGAGTTTCAGCTCACTGCAGCTGCTGGAAAACTGTGACAGATGATATTTAACATTCCCAAAAGCAACTGTGTCTGTTTACATACTGTAGGCTCAGTTTGGAACGGCTGGATAGATTCTGTACATGCAACTGAATGCAACAAAAAAAGACAAATGGTGAGTATGTCCACATACTGAGACGTAGACCAGACACACAAGACACACAATGGGGAATCAGACTCACTTGGAATTAAGACAAGCTTGGAATTACAAAACTTCACCAAGTGTGTTGTTTTTCAGAAAAGTCTCCAGAAAAGAGTTTTTCAAAGTATTTTTCATTTTGCATCCCTAAACCAAGCAGACAGACTCATGAGACTGTGAAGGCCGATTCCCATCAGGAAGAACATGACAGCAAAAATACAGTATAATGGGCCATTCACACACACTGTAAAAAAAAATAAATAAAGTTGACTCAACTCAAAATTGTAAGGCAACTTGCTGCAGAGCTTTTTTGAGTTGACTCAACTTTCAACCCAAGTACTGCAATTGACTCGAGTTAAGTTGAGTAAACTCAAAAATGTCCTGAAGCTGGTTGCTTTAAAATTTTAAGTTGAGTCAACTTTTTGTTTTGAGTGCAGAAAGCATATTTGCTTGTAAAATGCAGTGCTCAAGAATAGTTTTTAAAAAAGTGCCATGTTGCTGTCAAATAAAACTGTTACAGTAAACAGATGCTTGCAATACTTGCTCTACCTCTGAGTTCTTCTGATTGGACCACTGCTTTGGGACTGACATTGATGTGTGGCGCTCCGTGTATAATTTGAAATGCTTTTAACTTGACATGCATTTTAAAAATGCAGTGCTCGTGTGGCATTGCTAAAGATGTAACACAACGCATTGTAATGGAAAAAAAGATACAAACCGTAACGTAAAGCGTAACAGTCACAAAGTCCAAAAAACTATTGAAAATAGTGTAAATGGCCCCTATAAGACATCAAAGGTCTGAAATCAAATGTAATGATACCTTTTTCGTTTACATGGATTTTTATTATTATCATTATTAAATTATTATATTAAGTTCTTGTTTGTTTAAATAATGTTAATTAACTTTTGATCTTAAAAAATAGTACATTTTGACTTAACATTGCCTAATAATAATAAAAAATGCTATATAATTTTATTAGCATTTCTACTAATGATAAGTACTAATGTTTTATACATTTTTCACATTGTTTTTATTTATTGGTGTAGAAAAAAAAAACTGGTTGTTGTTCATTTAGGTCCCAATTTATGTTAAAAAAGACACTATTTTGGAAGTAGTGATTATTTTGTGAATACTTGGCAGCACTTTATATTACAGTGCCTTTTTATACAAATTATACCTGATTTTATATATATATATACATATATATATATATATATATTCATTCATTCATTCATTTTCTTTTTGGCTTAGTCCCTTTATTTATCCGGGGTCGCCACAGCGGAATGAACCGCCAACTTATCCATATGTTTTACGCAACGGATGCCCTTCCAGCTGCAACCCATCACTGGGAAACATCCACACACACTCATTCACACACATACACTACGGACAATTTAGCCTACCCAATTCACCTATACCACATGTTTTTGGACTTGTGGGGGAAACCGGAGCACCCGGAGGAAACCCACGCGAACACGGGGAGAACATATATATATATAGATACATATATATATATATACACATTTATACAACAGTTCTGTCTGGTTCTCGAATCTGATTGGCTGATAGCCGTCTGATAGTAAAGTAATATCAGCACTCGTACAGCCTCTTCACCCTTGTATATTACTCCACCCACACGAGTGGCAAGCAGAGGACTGCAGTTTGACAAATATTGCAGCTGTTGGACAACATAATGTACTTTTGAGGCTTTTTTTAGGTGAGAATGTAGTTGTTTAGATTGCAACTATGCACTTGATTTATAAGGATAGTGCCTATTTTAAATATTCATAATTTCAGAGATTCAGCATGTTGGCGGCCATCAGCCTGTCATACTGAGCAGAGCAAAGACGGTTGACGATCCGCCACAAGATGGCGACAGCCAGAGACTGCATAATAAGTCCTTAGGGGAGAAAAAATCTGCATAAATTTCAAACTACAGCTGATCAAATCATTATCAAACAAGCAAGTGACATTCTAAGTCAATCTCTCTCTTTTGTATGTTGTAGTGCTGTATTTATACCATAGTAATCTGGTAGTGTTTGCTTTGCTTGGCTTTTTTGGGGTTAATTATTGTGATATGTCGGTTGCAACAGAGAAATATTGGGAAATCTCTGTAGACTGAGATGGCATTTCATGCCGTTCAGCCTTATAATCTTAAAATGTCAGCAAAATTACCTGTTTTGTCATCAGACATTACGCTAGAGAATCATTCAAATACTAGCTTAAAAGTGACGTTGGTGAATGAGCAACGGCTTCTGCTGTTCTGACGTCAGCTGCAGATGTGAATGAATGGCGGAAGAAAGTAGTTCCTCATATAAAAGGATTTTTCGACTCTCCGTGTTTGATTTTCTTTTTTATATACACGATTATGCTGTCGAACTGTTGTATAAACGCAATATTACACTCGTAGCAGTGTGATATGGCTGTATATCGTCACTGGTGGGGGGCACTAAGACACTCGGCCTAGGGCCTCAAGCCACGCACAAAACAACGCACGCCTCCCACCAGTGCCGATATACAGCCATATCGCACTGCTACGAGTGTGATATTGCTCATATATATATACCTGAACCTACAACAATAAACGATTCATATTAGCATGCAAATAAAGTTTGCTTTGCTATGTAGAGTTTCTACACTAATTAAGCTATTAAACATTATTAAACTCTTTTTTTACAGATTTGTATTTGGCTTTTTTGCCTTTATTGTGACAAGAAGGTTGCTGGACAGGAAACAAATTTGGAGAAGGGGGATTAGAAAAGACACACGAGCAAAGACTCGAACTCTGGACACCCGAATCACAATGACACAACATGTCGGTGCACTGCCCACGAGGCTGTCAGCACAGACAAACATGCTGATTTAAAACATAAGCAAAAACATTATTCAATTGATTAAAAACCAACAATCAACATGTCTCTCTTTAAAGCTTTGTTAAAACTCAATTTCCATACTTCAGGATTGTTGTGTTCTGTTAAAGTCTGTGTGACTTGTAAGTTGCTGAGACTTTTATTTGAGTATGTTGATGCACTTCCAACTGAAATGGAATATTGAGTAGGGGGCGGGGCTTTGTTTTTGTGCATCTTTCCCTAGTAGCAAACTAACGATAAGAGTTGCATGGATTAGAATATTGTGGCTGAAGCCGTCAAACTGATATCATCAGAGAAGGACCCTCACTCCAAATGTGGAAGAAAACAGTCAGACTTTGACTGAAGATTACCAAAGCAACTTTTTGTTTTCAGTGGATTATCTTACACAGATTAATTGTTCACCTAAAGAATTCCTAGCAAAATAAACATTGTAAATTTGTTCTCACACTGCCTTTGATAACTAATATTACTCATGTCATAAGTGTAAAATTACATACTTGTGTGTTTGTTTTATCCCATCTGATGTGAATAGGCCTTCATGTCAAAGTGATGAAACACAGAACACGGAGGAAATTATGAGCACCAACATGGTTAGCTAGTCATTTCCCTGAGCCCAGAGACAGTCAATCATGACTGAATAAATCAGAACTGGACAAAAACACAACAGCGAAACCTCATAACAGCCTTCTGAACAACTAATGTCAGTGTATGTCTCTAAATCACTTCTGTGCCATTGACATTAGCTGACCCACATGAAATCAAAAAAATACTTTAGTAATTTATAGCACAGACTATAATGTTCTTGAACCATACCACATTACAGAGTGTATTATGCTGTATATATTATAGTTTTTTGCAACACTTTGTTAATGAATGCTACAACACACTGTAGTATTAACTACAGTAGTCAAAATTTGTGGATCAAAAAAGTTAATCAAAGTTATTCTAAGACAAGAACGGTTATTGTTTTGGTTTTGATGAAAAGTTTTGATCCACTTCAACTGTTGACTACTGTAAGTGAACTGATAGCCTGTAATAAGTATACTTTAATAAGTATACTTTAGTTTTTACTACAGTAAACTGTAATTTATTGTAGTATAATATACCATATAGTTGGAATTGGGCAGAATTGGGTCTTTTGTTTACAGTATATTGCCATAGTTGTTGTTACTATAGCAACTATAGAATTAATAGATTAATTCAAGTACTTATTACAATATACATCAAAAACACTGTAGTATTTACTTTAAATTACTAAAGTATATATATATATATATATATTTTTTTTATGAGAGGGCATAGCTGTTATGATCTCTGAGTTTATTGATCGGACAAACTTCAGCATGATAGAGAGGAAAATGAGAGAAAGAGAGCGACAGACACTCACCTCGCCCTGCATTCTCTCCTCCGCCTGAGAGAAGCACGCAAGAAAACAACCACAGATCCACAGTCAGATACTACATACAGTACAGTACAGTACAGTGATGAAGATACAGAAATACAACTGGAGACAGAAACAGGGCTGCACCATTTGGTCAGATTACTTTAAGTGTGTTCAGTGAAGTTAAGACCATGCTCAGCAGATCCAAAAGTTTGTTTTTGATTTTTTTTATATTATTATTATTATTATTATAGTTCTATTTTTATTTTTTTAACCTGGACCTGAAAGCATAATTTAAATATATACATTATTATATAGGACGTATACATTAAAATATACAGCTGATAAAATGTTAAAAAAAAGAAGAAATTATGTTAATAATATTTTTTAAAGAATACTTCCTTTGATATGGTCCTGTAAAACAGTTCCAAAATACTGTAAAACTGTAAAAAGTACTACAATAAAAGGAGGATTATTGCAAATATCATTACAATTAAAAAAATAACCGTTTTCTGTTTAATATATTTAACATGATCAATTATTCCTGCACTGTAAAAAGGAAATACCTGACTTTTAAAAATAAATTTGTTAGTTTTAACGTGATTAGTTGACTTGACTTATAAAAGCGAGCAAACCCTTTGCTTTAAAATATTAAGTAAATGAACTTTATGCATAATTATAAAAATTAAGTTAAGTCAACTTAACATTTAATGGGTTTGCTCACTTTTTTAAGTGAAGTAACTGATTGCTTTTTACAGTGTGCAATTACAGGTTGTTTTAGTGCTCAGTTGTTATCAGTTATTAATCATTGCTGCTTAATTATTCATAACAGTACTTATCATTATTATCAATGTTGACAAGTGCACAGCATATTACATATAAATCCTATATTTTTCATATAAAATTTTGATAAATTTATTGCATCCTTGCAGAATAAAATATACAGTTTTTCTTCATTATTAATGAAAATATTACCATAATATTAAACACCAACAAATTATATTACAGGGTATGTCTATTTTTACAGTATTTTTAATTATACAATTGCAGTCTTGATAAGCAGAAATAACTTCAAAGACATTTAATATCATAATTATTTATTTCGACCTCCAATGTATTTATTTAATTCAACCATAGACTGAATAGACTACTGATATGATACATTGTGCAGCCCTAGACAAGAATGATAAAATGCAAGTTTAATAAAGCAATGATAAAAGATTTCACTGTTGACATGAGTTAATCAGCTGTGGGTGTTAAGCAGTATTACTTGTGAGTGAATCTATGAGTGAAATTTGGTTTGAAGTTTTGAAATACTGCTGTGTAAATCTAAGCAGGTCTGCCTTTCATCCGACCAAACACGTAATTTGCAGCTGCTCGAGTAACATCTCCATTTTCAGTAGTGAAAGCAGAGAAAACTTCATGTGGTCTCCAGTAAATCAGCAGGAGAAAACACACACTTCCAGTCTCAGTCTGAGGGACAGAAAGAGGTCAGACACTTACTGATGAGTAGCTGGACGAGGCATTGGACACCAGCGACAGGACTGAGCCATGAACTGCAGGACGACAAAACAGAAACACACAATTAGGATAGGCTTCATTGTTCATAATTATATAAAAAAAAGTTAAATCAACTTAACAGTTAATGGGTTAATTCACTTGTTTAAGTAAAGTCAACTAGTCGCTTTTAAAGCAATGGGTTCACTCACTTTTTTAAGTAACAAATTGCTTTTTACGGTGTGTGAACGTGTTGTTTTAGTGCTCAGTTGTTATAAATTATTTTTGTTGCTTAATTATTCATAACAGTACTTGTCATTATTATCAATGTTGACAAGCATGCATTTGTATTCATATATTGTGATCAATTTATTGCATCAGTGTGAAATTAGCTACTCAAATACCTCAATAAAAGGATAGGTTTCATTGTGCATATTCATAAAAAATAAGTTCAGTCAACTTAACATTAAATGGGTTTACTCAATTTTTAAGTAAAGGGAACTTGTCGCTTTTAAAGCAATGGGTCCACTCATTGTTTTAAGTAACAAATTGTTTTTTACAGTACGTGAATATACATTCACCGGCCACTTTATTAGGTACACCTGTCCAACAGCTCGTTAACGCAAATTTCTAATCACATGGCAGCAACTCAATGCATTTAGGCATGTAGACATGGTCAAGACGATCTGTTGCAGTTCAAACCGAGCATCAGAATGGGGAAGAAAGGTGATTTAAGTGACTTTGAATGTGGCATGGTTGCTGGTGCCAGACGAGCTGGTCTGAGCTTTTCAGAAACTGCTGATCTACTGGGATTTTCACGCACAACCATCTCTAGGGTTTACAGAGAATGGTCCGAAATAGAGAAAATATCCAGTGAGCGGCAGTTCTGTGGGTGCAAATGTCTTGTCGATGCCAGAGGTCAGAGGCAACATTAATTCAAATAACCACTTGTTACAACCGAGGTATGCAGAAGAGCATCTCTGAATGCACAACACGTCGAACCTTGAGGCAGATGGGCTACAGCAGCAGAAGACCACACCGGGTGCCACTCCTGTCAGCTAAGAACAGGAAACTGAAGCTACAATTCGCACAAGCTCGCCAAAATTGGACAATAGAAGATTGGAAAAACGTTGCCTGGTCTGATGAGTCTCGATTTCTGCTGTGACATTTGGATGGTAGGGCCAGAATTTGGCGCCAACACCATGAAAGCATGGATCCATCCTGCCTTGTATCAACGGTTCAGGCTGGTGGTGGTGGTGTAATGGTGTGGGGGATATTTTCTTGGCACACTTTGGGCCCATTAGTACCAATTGAGCATTGTGTCAACGCCACAGCCTACCTGAGTATTGTTGCTGACCATGTCCATCCCTTTATGACCACAGTGTACCCATCTTCTGATGGCTACTTCCATGTCATAAAGTGCGAATCATCTCAGACTGGTTTCTTGAACATGACAATGAGTTCTCTGTACTCAAATGGCCTCCATAGTAACCAGATCTCAATCCAATAGAGCACCTTTGGGATGTGGTGGAACGGGAGATTCGCGTCATGGATGTTCAGCCAACAAATCTGCAGCAACTGCGTGATGCTATCATGTCAATATGGACCAAAATCTCTGAGGAATATTTCCAGTACCTTGTTGAATCTGTGCCACAAAGGATTAAGGCAGTTCTGGGGGTCCAACCCGGTACTAGTAAGATGTACCTAATAAAGTGGCCGGTGAGTGTATGTTGTTTTAGTGCTCAGTTGTTATCAATTATATTTGTTGCTAATTATTCCTAACAGAACTGTACACGTGAATTTAACATTTTTCAACTAAATCATATTATAAAGTGAAATTAGCTACTCAAATACCTCAATGACAGTATATGCTTCATTGTGCTTCAGACTTATCATGATGTCTTTAACATGTGCAATATATTCAGTGGTGAAAGAATACTGAAAAATCATACTCAAGTAAAAGTACCATTACTTGCCAAAAATAAAAGTAAAATGTATATATAAAATATTATAAAATAAAACGTTAAAATATTTAAAAAACTTCTTGAAATAATCTAAATTATTTGCCATTCATGAACTATAAATTTAAAATGTGAGCTCACTTTAATGTGAGAACACTGTTTTTACCAACACCTGTACAGCCTGTGGTATGTTTTGCTCACCGTCATCGTTGTCTCTGTCTCTGAAGGAGCTGGAGCGGATCATGCTCTTGGGCCGCTCGGCGAGGGACAGGGTGCTGCCCAGCGGAGAGGCCTGATAGAGCTCAAAACTGGCCTCGTGTGTGGGGATGCTGTTGGATCTGGTCATCCGAGGTGTTCCTGAGGTGGAGCTGGGACTCACTGCACATCACACACAGCAGAGGGAGACAGAGCTCATGTGTCAATGGAAGAAAACACTGTCCTGCATCATGCATTTATTCCAGTGGGTTAAACAACAGGGATGAAATTCATAAAAACGAATCCTTTTTAATTTAATTATTATTATTATTATTTGTCCAGTCTGCATTAATTAGTGCACGCTATACTAATCATCTTCCATCAATCATGGCCCTTTGGGGAGGAAAGATTAAATATATTTTATTATAAAAATAAAATAATAATAATAATTATTATTATTATTACTATTTTTATTATTATTATTATTATTATTACTACTATTATTAATATTTTTTATTATTTATTTATTAGCATTTCATATTGTTTATTGTTATTTCTGATGTATAGTAATATTTGAAATTTATTTATTTTATAATTTTGTTATAATTTTATATAGGGCAGTCGTGGCCTGGTGGTTAGAGTGTTGGACTCGTGA
>CAIGQV010019951.1:1061955-1076951 GCA_903798115.1 Danio jaintianensis | reverse complement strand
GACACCATACTTGGCCACACTACACTTCACTTCACTTCACTAAAATAATACCCTTTTACCATATTATTTATCTTATATTATATGCACATAAAAGTCTGTAATGTAATTCAAATTCTGCTCTAGTTACTTCTTACTATATAAACACATTTTAATTGAATTAGTTTAAGTTATTTTAATAAATCAAGATGATCATCCTTTTATCCCCCTCCTTATTACTGTATGTCTAGATGTGCTCTTTGTGTACGTGTTGTGTCATGTGATTCCCCATGTGCTATGTTCCATCTGCCTTCTGTTTACGTCATATGATTTCTTTGTCCTGTTTTCCCGCCGTGTGTTAATGTTCAGTAATTCCACCTGTGTCACACCCCTGTATGTATTCAGTTTAATCATGTCTTGTCCATTTATACCCAAATGTGTCTTTCGTTCCTTGTCTGGTATTGTATTGTTAAACTCCATGTCCTGCTTGGTTTCATTAGTTTCATTAGTTAATGTATTTACTGACATGAACTAATTATGAACCGTATTTGTACAGCATTTATTAATCACGTCAACATTTACTAATGCATTATTAAAATCCAAATGATTGCTTGTTAACATTAGAGTTACCATGAACTAACAATGAACAACTGTATTTTCATTAACTAACATGAAAAAACACTGTAATAAATATATTGTTTATTGTTTGTAAATACATGTACTAATATAACCTTAATGTAAAGTGTTACCGTATTTTTAAATCTGTGTCAGAGAATGAGAGGTAATGCAGACACTTACTGATGTTGGTCAGTGGGGATTTTCCTGTCAGTGATGGTGAAGGGAACTGTGGTGGACTGCTGGCCTCAGTCGAGCTCATGATGGTGTGTGAGTGTCGTCTCTCTTTACCGTCCTCCTCTACCTGCGACAAGAGCTGTTGACTGGTGGGAAATAAAGATAAGACATTAGCTTTACTGCATCAGATCAAACCGTCTACACATCAGGAGGAAAAAAAAAAAAAAAGCACCATCAACTAGAAGTACCTTAAGCCTTTCTTTGGGAGAGTATTTCTGTCCTTTTGTGAGCTAAAAGGAAAGCGAGAAAAACAGCATTATTCAAATGACAGGACATTTCTACATGAAGATGAAGAAAACTCTAAAACTAGAGCAGTGGAGTCTGTAGAGCTAAATGAGCAATTAGCAGTTCAGCCAGAGGGATTATTAGCGGGATATAATCAGTGTTTTAGCATAATAGACAATTGTTCTGCTTTGAGTTTTGCATGGGTGTGAAGTGAGAATGTGCTTCAACATGACTTTGAGGAGGAAGATCAAGAAGCTCTTAACCTTAGCTAATAAACATTAGTGTAGAAGTTCTCCAATATCGTTTGTAGAGGCTGAATGATAGTAAATACTGATAAAAAATACTAGGGCTGCACAATATATCGTTTCAGCATCAATATTGAAATGTGTGAATCTGCAATGTTGAGTTGTGATTATAATGACCAGGAACCACATTTCAGAACGTTATTTGTGGAGTCATTGCAAAGTTCAACCCTAATAGAGTGTAATATTTTCATTTGGATGTGTTTTAAGGAATTTCAAGGGAATTTCTCAATTTTAGAGATTTAACAATGATTAAATTGTATTTAATTATTTATACAACGAAGACAGTACAATGCGATTTGATTCATGTTGAATTTATGTTCTTAAATGCTGTTAGACTACAGAGAAAACCTTAAAACTCAAAACAATATCTATTATTTTATCTTTGCACTATTGAATTCATCTATGCTTGCAAAAAGTTTATTATGTTTTATGCAGATGTATAAATTCTTTCCAAGTAGAATTATTTATCTTCTGTGAACTTATATATATATATAAATATATATACTTATATTCATATCGCAATATATAATCAGAAAAAGCAGAAAAACTAAATATCGCAATGTCCGTTTTTTTTCCAATACCGTGCAGCCCTAATAAATACAGATAGTAAATACCAGGAGTAAAGATATACAGATACGGATATATTGGTCGAAATTCTTTGTTCATATTATAGTACCAGTCAAAAGGATACTTTACCATTCAAGTCAAGTCAAGTCGAGCTTTATTGTCGTTGCACTACATGTGTGGACATACAGAGGAACGAAATGTCGTGTCTCGCAGGACAACGGTGCTACATAGATGAATCATAAATACAAACACAACACTGGACATAAGAGCTAGTGTAAAAAACCTGTGCATAACTAACATATACTATAAAATAAAATACTTAAACTATACATATAAGACAGGCTATACAAGTACTTTTACATGAGACTGAACAATGTTGTGCAGGATATTGTGCAAGAGAGGTATTAAAGGTGAATATTGTGCAAAAGAGGTATTTAAGGTTGAAGCAAGCAGCGCAACATGATTGTGGTACATTTATAGTAAACATTGCTTTCATTATTGAGTCCTTGTAAGATGGAGTTTAGATAAAGTGTCACGTGCATAAGAGAGAAGACTGTTTCTACAGGTGGTTTGTCAAGCCCACTCACCTGAACGAAGCACAATTTGAAATGCACAGTGTTTCCAAGAGACATGGAGTGATTAAGAAAGTGTCTATAGTGCAAATGTGCAAGAGTCAGAGAGATGAGAGGGTGTCTTTCTACAGGTGGTTTGTTAAGCCCACTCACCTGTATGGGACATACTCAGGAATGCATGGGGAGGGGGGTGGATGGGATTTCAGAGGGGGGTAAGTTGACTGGAGTTGAGGGTTCTAACAGTCTGTGGGAAGAAGCTGTTGACTAGTCTAGCCAAACAGGCTCTAATACTTCAAATTCATATGTACAAACAAACATTTTTATAAACAAGTTTTTTTTTTCACTCAATTGCAGTGAGAAAACACAAATGTTTTCAATCTTAAAGGGATAGTTCACCCAAAAATTTAAATTCTATCATCATTTGTTCACCATTTACTTGTGTCAAACCTTTACGAGTTTCTTTCTTTTGTTAGAAGATACTTTGAAAAATGCTGAAAACCTGTGACCCACTGACTTCCATAGTATTTGGTTTCCATCATTCTTCAAAATATATTTTTTAGTGTTCAGCAGAAGAAAGAAACTCATGAAGGTTTAAAACCACTTGAGGGTGAGTAAATAGTGAGTACATTTTCATTTTTAGGTGAATTATGGCTTTTAATGACTGCTGTCAAGTGGCAGTTAAAAATATAAATTACTAAAAAACCAAAGGACTGGAGAGATGAATGTATAGATTCTTTTACTGGCTCAGACTGTCTTTTCATATATATAAATGTTAATGTTTCTTTGTATATTTCAGTACAGTATTTTATTTGTATTTATAGGTATAAAACCAATATATGCAATATGTAATTATCAACATTTACCTAAGTACTTAGTTAAATTCTAATTACTATGTAGTTACAGCAGTTACATTGTAATTACTATGTAGTTACATTGCTATAACGTTATAATTACATCCAAGATAATATTTACAAATGTAATTTTTTGTATAATTCATGTACAGTATGTGTATTTAGTTATATATGTAAATATACAGTACAAATGTATGTGATATGTAATAACAGCATTTTATCTTGAATGTAATTACACTGTAGGTACATCATAATTACATTGTAATTACTATGTAATTACATTGCTATTACATCCAAGATAATATTTATAAATGTAAAAGTTTCTTTGTTTATAGTTACATACATATTACTATGTAATTACATTGCTATTGCATTGTAAATACATCCAAGATAATATTTATAAATGTATTTATTTGTATAATTAATGTACAGTAAGTATTTATAGTTATATACGTAAATATACACAGTGCAAATGTTATATGTAACTACAAACTTTTATCTAATTTAAAAATACTAATTAAATATAGTTCCTAGCCATATTGAAAATAGAAGTTGCTAGAAAATAGCAACTTTACTTTTTCTTTCAGAATTAGTACATGATGTACCTACAGAAGAGTCAAGCTTTAAATTGGAAAACTATCCTTTTTTTTTTTTTTTGAGTGAAATTCTAATAGTCTAATTTGATTCAATGGTTTATGCTATGCTAAGCTAAGCTAAGTTAAACTAAACATTCTCCTGCCAGACCCAGAGATTGGCTGAATGGATTAACAAAATGGTAAAACTCAACTGTTTAACTCTACTGAACTTGCAAAATGAGATTATTTCCTAAACAAAATGTGTGTTACTTTAAAGCTAATAATATTTTAAATAACATTTCTTACACAGATACAAATCTTCTTTAATGATCTATTGAACAAAAAAGGCACCTACATATATATATAGAGGGTGAGTAAGTTTACCCAGGAAATGTTCATTTTTGGGTAGTGTAGTGAACTATCCCTTTAAGTAACACTTGTTTGGTGTACAGTATTAAACTAATGCCGGCTCTGACAATCTAAACAGAACCATGATAAAAAAAACAGCTATGTTCAACGTCCAGTTTGACCACTAGTTGACTCTTTAAAGATCCCATGAATTTAAAATAAAGTTTTTTAAATGTCAGTATCAGTATCTTAGTTTCAAGGATATCTATAAGCTAGTGTGCTCCAAAACAGTGATATAAACCTGATATAAACATCCAAAGCTTGCAGTTTGTCACTTCCGACTAAATGGATCAATGTTTTTTTTTTTATTTAAATCATCTCATTTCAGTTTCTCATTAAATTTTCTGACCAATCAAATACTCTATAGTGTCTGACATGCCCCCGCCCCCTTCAAGATGCTTCTCATTTGATGCACTTGATCTCAGCCACTCTCACTGGCAGAGATGTGATAAAAACTAAATGCTATTAGCAGTTTAGAAAGAGGAGAAGCTACTATATTTTCTGTCCTGTCTTTATGTTTCAGTTGAGATTACGTCAAATTTCATGTAAATTTCAAAGCAACGGAACATTTAATCATAATATTGCATTGCATGAAACAATAAATGATGCAAAAGAAACAGCAGGCAGCACCTGGCTGTAAATCCAAAAATACAGAGAGATTTACAGTCAGACTGAACCGAGCTCCTGAATCCAAGAGTCGCACACTGAGTGGACTTTTATTGAAGTATAAATCATCAAACTTATAGTGTCACTAGATTCTACTTTGAGGAACAGTTCAATCTTTATTACTAACTGCCCAGTGAAGAAGCGATACAGAGAGCAATAGATGAGCTGCTGAACTATAGGCTTATTAGATTAAATGAAATAAATGGCATGTCCTGTTTCAGACGCATGAGCATCATTAGTGCTTCATCTCAGCACCGGCCTGCACTACACACCGGTATAAATAATGAGCAAGACTGAGGCCATGGGCTACTGTCTGTGTTTTAATCTGATAGGCAAGAGTTAATCCGTTTTTTTCTTCTTCTTTTTTCCTAAAGGACAGTGCATAGATTAAAATAAGCTGTGCGCCAGGAAGCGTGAGCTGCTTTTAGAAGTTTCCACTGACACACCCAGTGATGAGCAAAACACACTGAACTCTATTGAACATCATTGTTTTCATGTGTTCATTTACACAATCCTTGTCTAAACAGGAATTAGATTAACTCATGAAAGCATTTATCTTGTTTTTTTAAACATATATTATATTATATTATATTATATTATTCATTAATTTTCTTTTCGGCTTAGTCCCTTTATTATTCTGGGGTCACCACAGCAGAATGAATCGCCAACTTATCCAGCATATGTTTCATGCAGCGGATGCCCTTCCCTTCCAACCCATCGCTGGGAAACACCCTTACACTCTCATTCACACACATACACTACGTACAATTTTAGCTTACCCAATTCACCTATAGCGCATGTCTTTGGACTTTGGACTTGGTCTTTGGAAACCGGAGCACCCAGATGAAACCCACACCAACACAGGGAGAACATGCAAACTCCACACAGAAATACCAACTGACAGCTGAGGCTCGAACCAGCGTCCTTCTTGCTGTGAGGCAACAGCGCTACCCACTGCGCCACATTATATTATATTATATTATATTATATTATATTATATTATATTATATTATATTATATTACATTATTAATAATTACTATATTATTATTTTTTATCTACAGACCACTACACAAAATAAAAATGAAATGAATATAATAATACAATAATAATAATTGCATATGTCATGGTATAAAAAAAAAACCATAATAATTAAATTACATAAAAGTTTGTATACTAAAATTTTACTTCAGCACCATTTACTACCACACTTCATAACATTGCAATATTTTGTGTAGACACATGAAATAAGTAGCATAAAGAGAGAAAATAGAGGCCTACAGCAGTCTCTTACCTGTCAGCCGTGAGTGAGAGCGGGACCCTGCTGTTGGTCCAGCCTCCGGGTGCCCCTCTGTCCACCGTCCCGCCACCTGGAGGACACAAACTCATCTGCAGAGACAGAGACTCCATGCTGCGGGTCAGGCCAGAGAGGCGTGGGTACAGCGAAGGTGAGCTGCTGGAGCTGGAGAAACACTGAGACGAGCTGATGCTGAGGACTGGAGCCGGGCTGGGACTCAGAGAGCTGGAGATCAGCTGTCCTGAGAGATCCGGCACTTTGGAGTACGGCAGCACTTTTGGAGGAAGATGGTCCTCTGGATTAGTCTCACAGTCAAGGCTGGTGGATAAGATCTTTTCTAGGAGAGGAGGCTTGGGCAGAGATCGGGCACTGGAGGGCCTGTGGATGACATGATAGAGATATTACAGATATATTGTATATAACCTCTTGTGTTAATATAATATAATATAATATAATATAATATAATATATATATAGGGGCGACGCGGTGGCGCAGTGGGTAGCACGTTCGCCTCACAGCAAGAAGGTCGCTGGTTCGAGCCTCGGCTGGGTCAGTTGGCATTTCTGTGTGGAGTTTGCATGTTCTCCCCGTGTTCGCGTGGGTTTCCTCCGGGTGCTCCGGTTTCCCCCACAAGTCCAAAGACATGCGGTATAGGTGAATTGAATAAACTAAATTGGTCGTAGAGTATGTGTGTGGATGAGTGTATTGGGTGTTTCCCAGTACTGGGTCGCAGCTGGAAGGGCATCCATTTAGGTGCTGCTTGTCAATCAGACAATGCTTCTATGTTCATTCTTGCTATCAATTGCAGATAAAAATGATCGATAAAAGGTTTACGATAAACCACTGTAAGTTTAACTGCAGGCGCTGTGTGAGATATGTGCACGCGAAGGGGAGTCAGATTTGTCCGGGAGACTTTATAGAATAATGCGCATGACAATCGCATGTGATTTATTATTCGGCCCTAGTCGTTTCACTCTCTGAATGTAACATATATTTCAAATTAGCAAAATATGACTAAAAATAACAAGCAAGAAAAAGACTTTCTCTGACCTCTGTGAGTTCGGAGAGGGCAGCTCTGAGTATTTCCCCAAACTGGAGGGTTGTCGTAGCCCCAGCAGTTTGGATGGAGGCTCCAGCGCACATTGAGTTGGTGTCAGTGTGCCGTTTTTCAACGATCCTCCTCCGCCACACTCAGAATCAGATGCCACAGCCTTGGCTTTGGCCTTCTCTTTCTCTCGGTCTGTCTGGTTGACCGGAGCGCCGCCACCTGTACTGGCCCGATGCGAGCTCTTGCCTGGCTCCTTCAGTCTGGATGGGGCCGGGACTGTTTTCAGGCCCTGAAGACCAATGTCAATGTTGCTGCTGACGGGACGAGCACCCGGACGGCCTCCTGTCAGACTCAAAGTGCTGGTTTTAGAAGGTCTGGGGAGGCTGCGGTATTGGATGTTATTTCGTGCATTTGGAGCCATGAAGCCTTGATCGCAGTTTGAAACGTCTAGGCTGGTCTTCCGTCCTCCACCGGCAGAGGGTTTCACTGGGATACCAGAGGTTTTGGGAGTTTTGTTCACAATTGTAGAGTCTACTGGGACAGTATTTGGTCCGGTTGTAAGAACAGTGGCAGTGCCGGTAGTTGGAGTGTTTTTCTTGTAGCCGAAGGAGTTTGTGGTGCCAGCAGAGGGACGGACAAGACCGGATGGAGGTTTTCGGTGCTCCCCGCGGTCTTTTCCTGCATCTGAACTGGAGCGCTGCAGTCCGGATGATTTCACAGCCATTTTGGCCTTGTCCACGACTCGATGATCATTCTTTGGGACTGCAGACAGACATAGATAAACAAAATTAGACATGTATCAAGAAGAATTACAAACATCAGACTAAGACGAAGGAGCTTTTGGTATTAAAGGACATTTGAAGAGTTCAGATGCAAAAACCTCTAAATGCAGTCTGAAATTTACTTCTAAAACGAATATTTTTGTCAGGTTCCTGTATATAGGTTCAGTAATTTCACTTTTATGGCACAGAATAAGTTTTTTTCATGGTTTTTAAAGTGAAATAACTCAACATAAACATAGGAGGCTAAAAAAATGCTAACTTATGGTGGAAATTTTAGACGGTACTTAGAGGTTTTTGCATCAGAGCTCTTCATTTGTCATATCTCTAAGCATACAGTACATTATTTAAAATTTGATCCCATTCAAAACAGAGAAATCACACTGCAAATTAAAGAAGGTGGAAGAATAAAAACAAACAATCAATAAAGGGATAGTTCACCCCCAAAAATACATAAAATTACATTAATAAAACAAATGTACAAATATTTAGGCTACTCATGCCTCCACTTGTTCCAAACCTGTCTGAGTTTCTTTCTTCTGTTGATCACAAAATAAGATATTTTGAATAATGTTGGGAACTGGTAGCCATTTACTTAATGATTTTTTAATACTATGGATCCCAGTTTCCAACACGTCTTCCAATATAAAAATATCTTATTTTGTGCTCCAAAAAAAGAGAAGGAAAAGAAAAGGGAATATAAATATTTTGAACCACTTGAGTACATTTTTTGGTGAAACATACATTTATGTATTTCTTTTATTGTTTTTTTTTATTGCCAGTGTGTTAACATCTTGTAATGAAACAAAACATTCACAAGTTGTCAACAAATACCTGTAGAACAATTTTTAAGCAAAACTCTTTTAGTTTCCCAAGAAAATCATAAGGACGTGAAGTTTTTGTTTCTTATTCATTCTGACAAATGAAATAGCTACCAAGCAAACTGATCATCGCAGAAAAGTTGCTTTGAGGTATTTATATGGTATTGTGCAAAGAACTACACAAAAATAATCCTTTATTTGTAGATAATATGTCCCTGCAAATATCGTTACTGTGAAAAGGAACAAAAGGTGTTGGCATCATATGTCCATAGTGTTCACTTTACATAGAAACTGCAGGCAAACGTGCTGTATGTTGAAGTACATTCTTGCTATTTCCCAGAAATCTAATCTGAAGCACATATTTCCAATGAGCCTGTGATGCACATTTATCTAGTACTGGATTCGGATTGTTTCTGTCTGACTGATACCCAATCCAGCAAAGAATGACAATAGTAGATGTGATATCAGTCTGACGATCCCTACAGTATTCAGTGTAGAGACACAATACCACATCAAAGCTAAATTCTTACTCTGACCCACTTCATTCCTTATCACAGTCTACAGCTTTGATTGTTGTGTAAAAAGAATGCAAACCACCTCTCTGAGCAGCATTAAACCATCTGTGGCACCAAAATGGCACATTTGCTCTAGTATATGATCATTTAACTCACTAAAGCCAAATTTACAATGGAAAGCTGGCACAGAATTACTTCTGAACTACTTCCTTTACATTACATATTTACCTTTGAGGGCAACATTCAGGAAAATACACATTAATGCAGCCTCTAACCACACCCTGCTATAAAGTAAGCTTTTACACGTCTTTCATCTCCGCAATATATGCACAACATAAACACAAACAGATGCACAGGCTCTCTTCATTAGAATAATGCAGTACATGGACACAATCCATCATGAGCTAAACACTTTACTGCTTTAATGCTTCTGACTTTAATTCACTCTACTGTAACATGACAGACTGCTTAAGCGTTCGAGACATTAACTCAACAGAGGACCCTTGAAGTCATGGAGCTCTTGAATGGAGTGAGTATGGCACAACTCTTACAGTACTGACAACATGAAATGAGCAAAACTTGCAGAGCCCACCCTGATGGCCATCTGGATCCTCTCAGAGATATTTATAAATATGCGGCAATAAAACGAGGCCAAAAACGCCAGCAACCGTGACTCGATCTCCAAGTGAATGGGAAAACACACCAGTCGGATCTTACGCAAACTTGAAAACTGGCTTTACTATTACAACGCCATTCAAACCCTGGCAGGATTAACTTAAGCGTTTAAACGGCTCAATTAGCAGACCACACAACACATAAAAATTAGTGTAACGATGAAATACAGTGTGTATATTTCATCTGCCACGAGGTGCTGTAATTCACACCACTGCCACCCAGGACGACGGCTAGCACAAGTAAATACAGACGTCGACTCGAGATGAAGATTAGTACGAAAAGAAATATGTGGAGTTGGAATAACGTAGGCCATTAACAGGCGATGACTGGATTTAATGCTAGCGTGATTGTATCTAAAGAAACACATTTTTTTACGGGTTTGTTTAGACTGGAGGGAAACAGTAAAAGTGAGTCAGAAACAGAGAAAGAGAGTCAATGGAAAGTGAAAATATTGGACAGGGAGATATAAAGTGGCTAACTGAAAGAATCCGAGCATTAAGCTATCAAACTGACAGAGATACAGCTGCCAGAAGAAGAGTGCAGATAGGTGTGATGTGTCTTTCTAATCAGTATAATGGAGCGCTTGTACGACAACAAAATATACATGGTGTTAAACATGGTCGTATTGTTCAAGATTGGATATAGTAAAGATCAATTTTCTTGACACCCAGAACTCAATTATTATTAGAAATGTTTGCTAATGCAAGTCTCATTACATTTATGGGGTCCATTTAGTGGCTGCCTGCTTTTTCAACAGTGTTGTTTCTTTTATTATTTTTCCCATAGGGATTTTAAAAGAGGCACTATAAGATACAAAGCAAATTAGCCAATATTCATTGTTTGATTTGTTTTGTTGAGTAGAAGTAAGCTATTATAAAGCCTGGAATGTACCATAGTTTTGATACATATGCTAAATGGTACAGTAAGGCATTTTCGCCACTAGAGGGTGCGTATTCACTACAAACAAATGCATATTTTGATGAGTTTGTAATCATGGAAGTTGTTGTCTTTATGACATCCTATGGGATTTGTGGTTATTATTTTACTTATTATCATGGAAGTATGAAGCAGAGTAATGCTGAAAGCCATAGAAGTGAAACGAGAGTCGCAATTGACCCTTCACAGCCGTTTGATTGACAGGCGAACCGGCCATTCATAGCGCAGATATTCTGTGCCCCCCATCACTGTGCGCTGCTTTCTCCGACAAACAGAACAGACAGACTAACCAGGCATAGTAGAGAAACATCGGCGATGAACATGAAAAATGGTGAAAATGTGACAGTCTGGGAACATATTTTATCATTTATTTTATATTGTATCTACCTGAAACCTAGAGAAGTGAATAAAAAGGCTTTGTTGTGTGTGTGTGTGTGAACGGCCGCATCATCAACTGTCAATTCAATTAATCTTTATTTCTATAGCGCTTTTACAATGTAGACTGTGTCAAAGCAGCTTAACATAGAAGTTCTAGTTAATTGTGTCAGTCCAGTTTTCAGAGTTGAAGTTCAGTTCAGTGTGGTTTAATTTTCACTACTGAAAGTCCAAACACTGAAGAGCAAATCCATCGATGCGCAGCTCCACAAGTCCCAAACCAAGCAAGCCAGTGGCGACAGTGGCGGGGAACAAACTTCACAAATTGATGAAAGTGAAAGAGAAAACCTCAAGAGAAACCAGGCTCAGTTGGGCACGATCATTTCTCCTCTGGTCAAACTTCTTGTGCAGAGCTGCAGTCTAGGCGCTGGAGGCTGAAGAATTCTGGACGTCCATTGTGGAGAAGCTGCAGGTCTGAGTAGGTCACCAAAGGTGCTTTCTAAACAGTGGTGCCCAACCTTGGTCCTGAAGGGCCGGTGTCCTGCATAGTTTAGCTTCAACTTCCTTCAACACACCTGGAAGTTTCTAGTATACCTAGAAATACTGCAGCTTGATTAGCTGGTTCAGGTGTGTCTAATTGGGGTTGGAAGTAAAATATATAGGACACTGGCCCTGCAGGACCGAGTTTGGGCATCCCTTTGCTAAATGGATGACTCAAAACACGAGTACTCGAGACTGTATAACTAAACTTTTCTATTATTGGATAGCCCACGAAACTTTAGCTTATGGTTATGTGACGTGACAATAACCAGTGAACTATCTGAGGACTCAGAAGATAACAAGTGAGGTGAGTATTTGCATACTTTTCCCCCCACAAATCTTTTTGAGTGGCTTTATGGGACAGTAAGATGAACAAGTCTTACCTCTTCTCATTGGCATTTAATAGTTTTTTGACTTGATGTGCAACCATTCTTTATTTTAGTGAATCATCTCCATTTGAATCTTTCCCATGTGTGTTTTATTGTTCCTATTTTTTTATTGTTTACAAATTTGTTGACTTGTTGACTTGTGTGTATTCTACTGTATCGTATCGTATCGCATTGTATTGTATTGTATGTCAGGATATTGCCAAATATTCATTAATTCATTTTCCTTTGGCTTAGTCCCTTTATTCATCAGGGGTCGCCACAGCAGAATGAACCACCAACTTATCCAGCATATGTTTTACACAGCGGATGCCCTTCCAGCTGCAACCCAGTACTGGGAAACATCCATACACACTCATTCACACACATACACTACAGCCAATTTAGTTTTATTCAATTCACCTATAGCGCATGTCTTTGGACTGTGGTGGAAACCGGGGCACCCAGAGGAAACCCACGCGAACACGGGGAGAACATGCAAACTCCACACAGAAATGACAACTGACCCAGCTGGGCCAGCTAAACCAGCAAACTTCTTGCTGTGAGGCGATGGTGCAAACCACTGAGCCACCGTGTCACCTATATTTTAAGTCTTTATTGTTCGATATGTACACAATATACCTATTCACATACTGTTTATTATGGACGTGGGCAAATGTAGGTGCATGTGCAGTCTGTAAAAATGTACTACATACCTATCCCAATCACGCATTCCTTACTTTTCACATAATCATAATTATCCCACCTTGCAAACAAGACTCACATGACAAACTGATTGCCTCTTTTCATTCAGCTGATCCTCCTTTATAAATGAGGCATGAACAATCACGAAGAAGATTCAGCAGTAAGTCTTGTGCAAGAGAGCAGTCGCTTAAAAGACCAAATCTGAGTCAGCACTAAAGTGATTCATTCACTTGAAAGATTCATTTTTAAAACACTGATTCTGGGCTTAAAATACAGAGCCTTTTTACTTCAGGGCAGAAAATCCACGAGATCAGCTCATGCTGGGATTGATCAATTATTGTCACTCTGCGTGAGGAACGAGATCCCATAAATAAGATTGATCGGTTCATTTCTCTCCCGACTTATGAGAAGCTGTATTTCAAACACATCTCGCGTGACAGGGATTGAGGTTCCCAAACACATAAGTATTTTTCAAATATGGAATATCTGAGAGCCTATTCCAGTAGATGGTAAATCAAAAAGACAACACTGAATAAAAGCTGGAAGTAATTCTTTCGGTACAGTATGCGGGTATAATCATGTTTCCAGTGGCATCTCGTGTGATGGGAGAGACAGACAGCGCTGACACAGACATTTGGCTCGCAGGTCTCTAAAATTTACACACTTGCTGAAAGACTAATGACTGCTTCTGCGCTCCACTATCTCTGGGGAAAAAAAAAACACTCTCCTGCTTTAAGGTGGTTTTTCACAGTTCTGTTTCATACATGGTTTCACTGACAATAACTTAAGGTTATTGCAAATTGAAGTGCTAAATTAGTGTTTTTTTCATGAGTTTGCACTTACATGTATTTAATTGATCAAGGAAAATGCATACTTGGTGTGCTGTCTGCCGAGAGGGTTCTGAGCTTGGAAAGACACCCTATTTCCCCATTTGTGTTATCTAACCTGGCCACAGAACGCTCCCCACTCCGATTTAAATCGGAATCAAGTTTAAAGGTGATGGAGGGATGCTGAAATCGAGAGATAACAGAGGTAGAATATGCTTGGTTATTTATAGGGGTTTGGCCTTACGCTGACTGGATAATAGAATGATTGTCAATGATCAATTTGTCTTGTCGAAACATCTGCGCATGCTCCTCCCAAAATTTGATATCACTTCGTATTAATCCGAAAAATTCATCAAGGACACAAACCCTGCACACGGAGTCTAATACATATTAATTAATCCGTTACAAAAAAAGCGAAACATTTCAAAGTTAATTCAAGCAGTGATGCTTTGTTTTATTCTCTCTTCTTTAAAATATAAAAAGAAAGAGGAAATATTGTGTTCATCCAGAGGAATTAATTCATTCATTTTCCTTCGGCTTAGTCACTTATTTATCAGGGGTCGCCACAGCGGAATGAACCACCTTCATCCAGAGGAATATTCCAAAATGTAAAGTTTATTTCAGAAAATCAGTGGAATTTATATACTTTGCTTGTGATACTACAGCCACATAACACACACTTCCATCCGTAAACTAATCCAGAACAGAGACTGGCAGTATGTCAAAGGTATGGACAGACACACACTATGGAGCAAAATTAGAAACAAAATTATTTGAAATAAAAAGCTTGTTTAATAGCACTAACTGAAAAAAAATAAAATAACAATGTATTGAATTAACAAGTGCTTGCATTTTAATGAATTTAATTGCCAGGATTTATATTTTTAGTTCCTGAAATTTAACATAGCTGTTCATTTAAGCTGTGAATATTTCAACTAAAAGTATTTAACTATATTTAAATATTTTATTTTATATATATTTATACAGATAATTATGTATAAATATTATTATAACTATATTCCTATAAATATTATTATAACTATACATCATGCTGAAAGTCATAAACAAGATGATAGATAGATAGATAGATAGATAGATAGATAGATAGATAGATAGAT